>BQKZ01000303.1:146658-203555 GCA_036244855.1 Temnopleurus reevesii
GGTTCAGACATACACATTTCTGGGATAGCCCCTAGATGCATATTACAGAATATCAAACAAAGTTGATGTCACATGCCGGTCTATTTCACACAAGTACTTTAAATTGTGTTTCCCCCATCTTCTTGGCTTGGGACCTGTCTTTTGAACAGGAATCTCTTACTGCATCTCCAGATGATTTATATGCTTTTACGCATTAAAAATGTATCAAGATTAAAGAGATTGAAAAAATTGAATTTCATTTTCAGCATTGTTTTCACAAGGAAAGACTTACTACAAATGATTTTTGCTGGGTTGAGTTGTTGGCCAGACAGGAAATGTATAAATTTTCTGATGTCCACTTTAGCTCCAACAAATTCATTTGGATCCTTCTGACTGGACTGGGAATTTGCATCGTCTAATTGAAAGGACAACAAAGAAATAATTGTAACACAGACAAATGATTTAACATCAACACTTTCCTTATTGAATATCTTTTTGAAATACCTTACAAGGTAACATGTTAGATTTTCATTGATTGAGCAATGCATCAATTAGCTTTTTGATGTGAACTACATTATCAACAGAGTACATCCTAATCAAAGTCAAACTCACAAAACATAATAATTTATAGGTATTATCCAGTCCTATTATTTTGGTATTTAATTGATGTTACTCCCTTGTAAGTTTATGCGAATGAAATATCAGGTTATGACACCACCAAACAAAGATGTACTCATACTTTTATTCATATCAGCAAAGATAACAGAGGCTAAGCATGTGCTTATTTCATAAAGCTGTTTGTAGAGGTATGCACAATCGGTGATAATTTTTTGCCATTAATTGCACCTACGTCGCATGAGAAAGATTCATCATTCATGCACAGAGTCATGCACAAGTCTCTTACAACCAGCCTTATGAACAAGTATCTGGTTTGAATTCTTCAATGAGGGCAGCATTCCAGAAATGGCAATGTGATATTTCAATGACTTCAGAGAAAAGTCATCTTTAGCTCATGAAAAGAGTAATGACTGTATAGATAATACTTCAATATTAAATGTAAAAATCACACCCCTCATCCCCCCCCCCCCCCTCCCCCTAAAAAAAAGTAGAATCTAACCATAATTCAAAACAATATAAACCTATAATAATCCACCTGTTTTCATTGCTAATCAATATAAATTAGCAAAAATTACTAAATAAAGTCTTGCGCAATTATCAACGAAGGGGGAAATGAGCTTTGCTGCATTGAGCTCTGGTTCAACTTTGAGGTGTCCCAAATAATTTCTCTATGTATTCAAGCTGCAAGAGTGTATTTTCTAGTGCATTATAACAATTGTAACTCGCCTCTCTTTAGAACAGAATTGTTATTGATTCAATTTCAAATATATTGATAAGGAGATAATTTCTTTACTAACAAAAAACTGTGAAATTCTCATTTATCTATTAAAGGCAGAAAAAAACATGAGATGGCAACAACTACACCAATAATCCTTGATTTATGTGTAACTTACCCCAATTAGGATTCTCAAGGTTTCTAAAGTGCGTTGACACAGTGACCTGTTCACTCTGGACTCTCAATCTCATCTCTCCACTCTGGTTAGCAAATAGTTCCTTCATGATACAGGGAAGGAACATGGAATTTGTAAAGATTAACATTAATTCTGTTAAGTGATTATATCATTAATGGGGTGTTGTTCAAAATCAACTGCAAATAAACTGAAACTCCGCACATTGTAACACGCATTTTCATTCACGCAAGGTATGCCCACTTAACAAGACGCGCAAGAAACAATGATTTTGATTGGCACGTTCAGATCAACTGCAACTAGAGATCAATTGCAACTTTTGAACAACACCCCTAAGAAACCTCTGATCAAGTATTGAAAAAGTAGATTACTTCTAATAAAAAGGTGAATGGTATGATCCACTGATATTTCAGATCTGATATGAATATTTCAGCAAAAATGTGATGATCGCACAAATATGACTATGTATGACTAATGTATACTTGTAAAGTAAAAATTTGTTGTGAAAAGTTCTGATGCTTCTGATAATACATGTATGTTCAACATAAGCTTTTCTAGTGGACGATTACACTATGGTCCTTTAAACCATCACAATAATAAAAAATTTAAAAGATAATGAAAACAAAAAAAAAGGAAATTACCAGGAAAGCATATCTCATATATCTTCAAGAAATTGTCAATCTAAGAAATTCAACAACTGACAAAAACAAATTTATTGAATGAATATTGTGAATTTACCTATTTAACTCCTTCTGCGCCACAAATTTTTGTAACAATTGAAATACAGGAAATTTCATGCAACATTTTTAATCTATATTATATGTAGTAATTTAAGAAGATATTCCTGAATGACATTAATATTTATAAGTCTGAATCATTTTGAGAGAGAAGCAAATAGTATCAGATGTTACTTTATCATGAATAACATTTTAATAAATATTTACATATACTTACAAGGTAGCTACCTAGATTTTTCATTCTTTCTGCAACCGTTCTGATTACTTTCAAGGGTGGCATGCAGATTGTGGCCTGTGCGAGATAACAGTAATATTGAAATCATTTATTTATTTTTCATTGATTTCAGACATATACAAACATTCTCAACAAACTACCGTATTTGGATGTGATTACAATGAGCTTTGTTCTATAAAAGAAATCTGAATTTGTTATAAAGATGTGGGTCAATCCCTACATATAAATTGAGCATGACATGTTGGCTATTAAGATGGGCTTAGTTTCTGTTTTGCGTCACCTGTATACATTTTTTTCAAAAGAGAGAAACAAGTCTGGGATTTGAAAGGGATCAAATATTGCTTGGGTGAGCCTCGTACAGCCAGTATCTCATCACTTGATATGATTCACATATCTATCTACATGTACACTTACAAAAAAAAGTGATTAAGGTAGCATAATAAATGAATGTACTAGTGGCTTACAGCCACCAGTTTTATTTCACTCTTAGTTGGTAGGAAAATTTAAATCAGCATTTTCAAGGTATGATTTTAATAATCATTTTCCTTATTTCTGTGTCATCATATTTGATGCATTTATTAAATTATGTGTTGTAGTGTCTACAATAGCAATCACAACAAAATAATGAACCAGAAATGACTGTGGAGTACGTATAAGATACCTTTTATGTCACTGTGTATCCCATGCAAAAGTGTTGATAATTTCTATCACATAAAAGTATGTTTATAGGCAATATAATGGATGTTCAAATGTTGTCCATGGAGAGAGGTGCACTGCACTGCACAATGCTATTGCTTTGTTACAAAATCAATTGTTGATATCTATCAAGTGTGACAGGACCCTAACAGTATAGCGAAAGGACCAACATGTGAGATTATATAAATAGTCAATAGCAATTGTTAAAGTAAATGGGCCCCCAGTTAGGACAATATCATCAATCATTACTCTACAAGCGATAATTCCTATTGTCAAGTTTAAGTTCTGTGAACGGTTGGTAATTAAAACAGGTTTAGTGCACGAGAATCACAACACGTAATTTACATATCCATTTATTGTAAAATAATAGCAGAATACTTACATCAAAGTCTGGTAGAGTTGGTTCACTGTACTCCTCCCACTGTCTCCTTGGCATGACTATCACAGGTATGTCATGGGTGATGGTTCGACTGTGACCAGTTCTGGATGGCTAGGAGATAAAAAGAATACTGCTTTGTAGACTAAATCAATAATAGGAAACTGCATTTTCATTAAACAAAATATTCAAAATATATTGTTTTCAAATACATATTCTATCCATTGCAATTATCTGTTCTAAAATGTGTTTTTGAGTCACACGAGTCGATCTGATGCAGTTAGTGAGAAAAGGAGCATGCATCAAAGATTCTATTCAATCTTCAGAGAGACATTCTCTTACATACATACTACATCATCTGTCACTGACCAAAACCATGGACTTCATGATTTGCAGTTTTACTATTGTATAATAATCACTTGCTATATTCATATTGTCTTTTCCAATTTTGTTTAATCTATCCAATTAAGAAATTGAGTTTGATTTTCCATCATCCAAGGCTAGTTTCCATTCTTCCAAGTGGCAAAATTGGAAAGTTTGCTGCAAATGACCAGTGGTACCCTATTTGTTGCTTGAAAAAAAGACTCTTACCAGCTCTACATCTAGTGAGAGACAGGGACTGAACTTCTTGGTGAGTTTGATCTTGACCGACTTGGCAGCCTGAGCAGTCTTCAGAGCCCTCAAGAGATCATCAGGATTGACTTCTAAGTAGATCTCATTGGCATCCTCAGCCATGCCTTCCATGCTGAATTCATTGAATAGATTCAGCTGTGAGGGTATGAGAACAAGAATGAGATAAGTTTTACTCATTGATTAAAACCTGTCACTTGGTTTCAGGTTTCATACAGAAACCCCATTGGATTACGATTCAACAATTCTCAAATTTTAACAGCCCTAGTGAGCCAATTAGTCTGCAAAATAAAGAAATGCAACCGATCTTGCAATTGACCATACCTCTTTTGTTCAATATCTGACATAGACTTATGATTAAGATTAATTGTAAATTCAACCCGACTTCAGCAAGACACAACATATTTTCCTGGCCGTCAAGGACAGCATCAACGAGAAATAAATCCTGAGAAATTGAAACAATGAGAGGAATTTACGAATGAATATTGCCTAAGAATCAAATTTGATTACACTCACCGCTTGAAGATCACACCAGAGATGTCCTTTAGAGACCTTGTCATTGAGGATGAAATACATCCGATCTGAAGTGATCCTCAACACACATAGCTGGGTCAGCTTTGCTATCGTACCAACGACTCCTACAGTGAAACAAAAATCATAAAATATGATATTTTCAATGTGTGGAGAGAGACAACAAAAATTTGTCTGCACAGAAGTAATAGAGTGGAGGAGGGAGAGGAGGAGGAGAAAATAAACAAAGACAAAGAAGAAGAAGAAGAAAAAGAAGTAGAAGAAGAAGAAGGAGAAGAAGAAGAAGAAAAGAAAAAGAAGAAGAAAAGAAATGAGAAAGAAGCGCGAGAAGAGGAAAAGAAAACAAGTTTAAGAAGAGAAACAACAAAAAGTTACACATAAATAGAATATTAAAAAACATGTGCAAATTTTTCTATTTTCAAATACGTTCAAAATATTTTCTTTCAAGACATAAAAGCAATTACTGGAAATAAATATATAAATTAGGCTAAATGCAGCAAACAAGCTTATATCATGCTGACTTATCTAATCATCTTTCAAACACGTTTCTAATGAATCTAAGGGGGTGTTGCTGCAAAGTTGCAATTGATCGCAAACTAACTGCAAATCAATTGCAAATTGTAACACAGATTTTCATTTGTGCACAGTCTGTGCTCCTAAGACACATATGAAACAATTATTTTGATTGTTATGATCAACTGCAACTTTCGAACAACACATCCATTTCAAAAGATTAATACAAATTTCAAACTGACTTACTTGTAAATTGCTCAATTGTGCCAATATCAACTATCTTTGCTCTGAAACGCATGGTGACCCAGCAACATCAGCTCACTCGGAAAGTCAAATTAGCTAGATAGTTTGTATAATTACAATGCTGCAGGTAAAAAAAGTGAAAGGAGAAAAATAGTAACTAAGAATAAGTAAACCACTTAGGAACTTTATGATCTTGCTTCCTCCAGTTAATACATATTTAGCAGTACTTATTGTTCTTTTCAATTGGCCTGTTTAAAGCCCAAGTATAGTTTTGGTAAAGATGAAGAAATGTGAATTTTGGGGATGTTTATCATGACATATAACTTATACATATTTTTAGATCATAGCATATATTTTTTTACGAACTGATTCTTTTGAAAATTTGAATTTGACCTTTAAATCATATTTAGCGCCCTCTCTTCATTATACCATTATTTTTGCTCGTTTTCGAGCATATACACAGTTATTTCCGAAATTTGACAATAAAATGATATAGAGATATACACACAAATTAAATTCTGAAACTTTCATCCAATTCTGAGGATGGGAAGTTGTCCTTTATCAATTGAAAGAAAATATTAAAATAGTGTGGTGCAGCACCACACTAAACAAAATTGCACATTTTAGGTTATAGCTTTCCCAAACTCATTCGTTTTTCACATATGTTTTGTGCAATATGTTTATGATACTATATTTTATTTCATATAGATTTGAAGACAAAATCTGGTGATAAAAATATTTGCTTTTACCAAAACTGTACTTGGGCTTTAAGCAGAAATAAAATGAATTCTTTCAATACTTTTGTTATGAACATCATTGCCATTGCATGTTGAATGAGTAACTGCAGAAAATGTAATTTTGTGTTTTTTAAGAAAAAAAATACTCCACTTCCTATTTAGAGTCCCATTAAAGACTTGGTCTGCGCCACAAAAGTATTGCTTTTAATAAATCAAAAGCAGAAAAATCAGATGGACGGATAAAAAAAAAAGTAAGTCGGACTACATATAAGAAAGTTATGAATATTTGATACGAATTATGATTAAACAGTAGCTTTCATAAATCAATGTAGGTGGCATGCGTCTTAACATGCGACCTTTTTTATCATGTGTACTGACGTATACCATGCACTTCCTGTCAGTAAACTTGTTATAACTTATTGTTTTAAGAATCCATTTTAATCCATGAATGCTCATTTTTTTAAAATCTTCAACAGGTTAAAAACCGTTGAATCAATATTCAGTAAATGTACCTGTACCCACGTATATATCACTGAAAACATTTTCTTTTAGCGTAAAACATGGAATAAGGGGGGTGGGGTTAAAACAATGAGATTTAAAAATCTACTTGCAGAGAAGTGCATGATATACATCATATCAAGAAACCCAATGTTCCCCTGGAGAATCAAATGTGATAGGTTTTGGCTATAGATGTGTGTGAAAAAAGCGACGCCAAGATCCCTGGGGCCGTATTCTGAAATCGTTCTTATCTTAAATTCGTTCTTATCTACGTCACTTTCCTAAATCGGTTTTCTGAAAATGTTCTTATCTTTCATCTCAACTTCTGCCTAGCTGACCCAGCCCACAAGATTTAGCGCATAATACTGATCTACACGCGCGCCCTATGATTTAGGATGTGTTCTGAAAATCCTCTTATCTTAAATTTGTTCTTATCTTTCTCCATATTTGAGAAGATATTTAAGAGAGTGGTGGTGCTATTTTATCTCATATAGTTTTGAATTTGCACATTAACCACTGAGTAAAATATGCTCGATAAGCAAGAAGGAGACCATTCTTGAGTAAAAATGTCAAAAATAAGAAGTTTTATGAAATTTTCCTCGTAAAATTAGAAATTTTAATTCATTGAAGAATAGCCAACGTGTTTCATCTGAGCCACATGGGCAACAGAATTGTTCATTGTTGTTGCTTCAGGGAGCGCATAGCACAATCGCAGCACGCAGTATATCAACTACACAGAAGGGCGAAACTTGACCATTGGCTGTGATGTTAGAGGCATTGTCATTGGTTGATTTCCTTATATAACTGTTTAAATGATTGGTTAAGGGACCAAAATGGGCATGATGGAAGATAAGAAGAAGTGACCGGAGGAACTACATATTGCTTCCGTATAATGCTGATGCCGATGCTGATGCGGTCCTACAAGAGAAAAGATCGCGTTAAGAAGATTTTCAGAATAAGTCTAAGGAAAGATTTTAGCGCGTTCCTAACTCGCAAAAATAAGAAGAAAGTTAAGAGTTAGGAAGGAAGATAAGAATGATTTCAGAATACCCCCCCCCCCCCTGGGCCTGGCCAAGGCATATTAGTAGGTGATAGACATTCTTCTTTGACTTTATGATATCAGGGAGCATGATTGATGGGATATCTTCGTTCTGGTACAGACCCTGTTGGCCTGTATGCGTATTGTTTACACTGCGCAAGATTACTTCCGTACTAGAAAACTACAAGACATTCTCTCTGATAAAATGATATGAACAACCGTAATAAATGCATGCATGTATGATGTAATTTGTAATGATGTATGGTCCGCTCATATAAAGGCACGCATAATAAGAAGGCACGCATTCAAAATGCGCGTTTTATCTATGGCAAATACGCGCTAGAAAAACTCTGTTGCTTGTCTATGCATTGGACTAAGGAAGCTTTTGCGAACGTAATTTTTTGCTAATGCAGTCAAGAATTGGGCACAAAATCGTTAGTTTTCTTTAATACAAAAGATTCTATACTATTTCATATTAATCTCTAGAATTTTTATGACATTAGGAAGAAGAAAATATAGCAATAAAAGTTGATAATTATCGTTTATTTGATCGGCAAAAGAGCAGTGCGTGCCTTTAGATGTGTTCCAAAATCCACGTCAGTTTGAAAGACGTTGTCGGAAACTGTTCCTCGTGGACAATTTTTCTGCTTTTTTCTGTTCAATATCTATATCTTCATACTCTTCAGAATATTCTCCTTCGAATGATACCAGATTCAGTGATTGAATGATATCTTTTACTGTTCTATATTTGCTCAGAAATAAGGTGCGTGCCTTTATTGACTTGCTTGGGCTTGGCATGACATCATTGACAAACAACTTTCATTAATAATTAATCAATACGATGTCGTTGTATTAAATATTCATAACTTTCTTATTTACCGCCTGATTTGCTTCAACCTTTTTTTTCATCTGCTCGCCTGATTTTTCTGCTTTTCATCAATACAAGACTTTGGGGGCAGACTCCATAACAAAATTCAGAAAACAGAACATGATTAATAAGACGTGGGACCAGGGCGATTTATGCCGTACAAAATGATAATTCTATCAAGGTTATCGTGTATCAAATTTGGCAAAAATAAATGTGCATTAATCTAAAACCACAAGGACCCGCAAAAGACTTAATTAGTGGTAGAAAATAAAAACTATTAAGCTTACCTTGGTTTTGGTTTGGAGAAACTTTCTCTTTTCTGAAAGTCAAAATACCCGCGGACCGATAAGCTCCAAATTGTCAACTTTGAGTAAAGGTCTAGCGCCAGCTTGAGAGAGAATGGCGTGTAATGTTTTGGCTGGTTGAAAACAAAAAAGAGGTGTCATACTGCCATTCAAATGGGAAAATTAATTATTAATTCAACTAAAAGTATAAAAATGAAACTTATCTGCAAATTACTCCACAAATCCAACACAAAATAACAGAATGGGTGATTATTACAATAAAATTATCTACATATACAATTAAAATCCCTCTGTAGCGCCGTCTGACCCTGTGGCCTAATGGATAAGGTGTCAGCCTCCGGAGCTGAAGATTGTGGGTTCGAGTCCCATCAGGGTCGAAATTTTTATTCGAGGTATTATATGATATAATTTCATTTACATGCTATATTATAAAGTTTCAATCGGTTTTTGTGTAAAAAATTATAAGTTATATGTTTGGGAAGTGTACAGCTAGCAATATACAGTTGCATTGCGGTAAAGAACCAACGTCAACAATTCGTCGTCTTGATTTAAAGACAAAAAAAAAAAAGTGGAGAGAACAAAATTTCACCAATATTTCACGTTACACATAGGCCTACACCTTGGTAAGATAGTCTGCTTTGAATATTCTAGAAAAGCATCACGGTAGTCGTAGGTGAACGTCAATGAAATGAATCAATCATACTTTAGTATACTTTCTGGCCGCATTTTATAATTATTATCATTGCGATCATTTTGTGTAAATGGTTTTGTACTTAGTTTGGAATTTGGGTTTTTTGATTCGGAAACTGAAAAGTCACTATTGCTCCCCCACCCCGCCCCACTAAAAAAAAGAATATGAAAAGATTGGTATCTTAATATCTTTTTAATTCTTTTAGTAAGATGATTTGTTTATTTGTATTTGGGCGTTTCGGCGCAAGTACTTTTTGTTTATTATTCCGTTTAAAAGCTTAAAAATTACTACTGTTTTTTACCGAAAAGAAAATAGATTTAAACAAAATATTTGCTAATCAACAATTACCAAACTTTGCAGGCATCAATGTCACAAGATGTTCACCCGGGGGACTAAAAATTGTTAATTACCTGACATTGTTAAGGAAACATGACATGTTGTATTTTGTGAATTTCAAGTTTTCCCCTGAATTTCTACCAATCAAAGGGCTGGAGAAAACATATAGAAAATTGTTTACATGTATAGCACCAACATTTGTGCACCGTCCCTTCGCAAGCACTCTGTATACCCACTGATCTATTTAGACATATATATATATATATATATATATATATATATATGCTTCATCGTTTTTTATATATATATATAGCCAATGGGTTAAATCAAAATTATTCTCAATACTTTGAGGATTCTTTGTCCTTGTAAGGTTTGACAGACAGACACACGAACAAACACACAAACATACACATCTACACCCACAAACAAATTAAGGAACTAAAGAGTTTGATAATACACCCACCCTGGGTCATCATAAAAAGTAAAATGACTAGAATTACAAAATGAAGAAAAACATTTATGCTTCCGAAATAAAAACAATTTTTTTTTAAATCATGCTGCAAAGGGATTCTACAAGATCACATTCAACACTTATAACACATCAATTTGACTTTTGAGAAAAGTATACAGGCAGCTTATCACTGTATAAAGTATTAAAATAAAGAAAATTAATATGCAAAATATGACATATTCTAACAGATACAGAGGCATTTTTCATTTGTAAGGTTGAAAAAATAAGTTTGTTTTAGGGCTGTTAAACGCATTTTTTGTATTTCCTTACCGGGGAAGATTATTCAGAATTATGGTTATTTCATTAACAAAGAACTTTTTAGATCACACATCTATTAGCTAGTAAAAAGAAATCGGAATCAATTTCTAAAATTTCGATCTTCAATGCATTGTCATTGTTAATTATTGTACCCTTACCCAAACTCTTTATGATACCCTCATAAAGTGTAACACTCATTTGTCACTTCAGTTGTCTGCTTATGGGACAATAGAATACAACAGATGCTATTCCAAGGTGGGGGGGGGGGGGCACGAATCCGTAATAATTTACCAAGTAATAATTGGTCTACAATCGTAAGCAAAAAGAACCCTTTCCCCCATACATGTATTTCAAAGCATTTTTTTTTCTTTTTCTTTTTTTACACAAAACAGTATTTATAACTTGTTTTATATTCGTATCTGTTCATTACATCATCTCTCTTCAGAACATTCATAATGATAATTGCTCTCCGTCCCACTCAACTTTCTTACACCCTGACCCCTCCCCCTTCTCTCTCTCTCCCTCCCTCTCTCTCTCTCTCTCTCTCTCTCTCTCTTTCTTATACCCTGACCCCTCCCCTTCTCTCTCTCTCTCTCCTCCTCCTCTCGCTCCCTCCCTCCATCTTTCTCTACCCCGTCTTTCTTCTCCCCACTCTCTCTCTCTCTCTCTCTCTCTCTCTCTCTCTTACTCCCCCACTCTGTCTTCCCCCTCTTTTTCTAAACCCTCTCTTTATTTTTACCTCTTTATCCCCCTTTTTTCTTCCCCATTTCCCGCCTAGTTGTACTCCCAACCCACACCTTCTCTAACCCCATGTGTCAGGTCTGCAGCTTGCTAATAGAACAAAGGCATTCAACAGGTGCTAAATAAGAGCACAAACGGATCCCCCTTTTCCAGACCAAAATATCGTCATGAAACGGAACTTCTCCCACTCAACCTCATTACACAAATTGACAATATCAGCCCAGACTTTCTAAACGGGGGATCACAGGTTGCATCAGATCATAAAACAACAAAACTGGTTAATAATCAGGACAGGAAGATATATTTGGGGGCTAAAGAAGGAATAAATTGTCAAAAATTGTATTTTTATGAGTGTTTGAAAATTATTTAAAATGGCAAGGACTGAACTGGGGGCTGTGAAGTCAGCATTTGAATACTGTACACACAACACAATAGAATGAATGAGATCTGAAAATTGCTGAGTAATGTTTCAACTTGAAAAACATCTCTTAAACCTCATCATCAAAGGCAATGACTTTTATTTACAACACACTTCTGTAAATAACTTGACAAAGTTTCTACATGAAACAAAAAATGATAACATCCTCATGATACTACCATAGATCAGACAGTACTTTGCTCCACATCCCCAAAACACACAAGAAAGCTGGGGATAATTCATTTCAATCGTCTGCACCTTCTCTTTGGAATGAGATCCCTCAATATGTCCGCCTTCTGCCATCATTAGATACTTTTAAGAGAGCCATAAAAACTCTTCTGTTTGACCAATAAGTTTCTTTCATTTCTGTATTCTTCTTTGATGTAATTTGTAAAGCGCTCTGGAACCAAGTACTTGTGTATTGAGCGCTTTAAAAGAATTTATATTGTATTGTATTGTATAATTCAATAGTAAGAAGAAGAAAAAAGAAGAAGAGTTTACATTACATCATGAGTATTGTATTGTATTTACAATACATGACATACCTACATGCATGCAGAAGAATTTGAAAAAAATGTTAATACTAATAAGACTGCAAAAAAGTTCTATATATAATTACATTACTCACAAACTTTCCCTATTAATGAGCACTATATTACATATAAATCCTCTAAGCAGGTAACAGCATAATTAGCATAACATACTATGAATAGAAGGCCATGACTAATAGGACAAATACCAGGCTACTTCACAAAGGGGAATTGATCATCACATGAAATGCCCTTTTTATTACATTGATATAAGACATGATAAGACTTTTAATACCTGTATTCCGGCACAGCAATGTAATTAGCCTCATTAATTTGAACACCTATAATTGATTTCCCGGTACTAGTTTATGTAGGTATCATAAATATTAATATCACACAGACAAGCATCTTTCAATATTAAGAACCTTCATGAAGCAAAGAAATTCATTTTGAAACCAATAATCATTCTTTTATCATGTTTTTTTTTCTTCATTTATTGTAACTGGACCTTGTAAAAGCAGTTTTTATAAGTCTGTGTAAACATGTTTTAATAAGTAAATAAATAATAAGTAGAATACAAAAATGGATATGAAAATATAAAATCACCCAACAACATGTATATTTCATTTTATACATTTTCCATATACTTCTGGTCAATCAAAGAAAATAATTTCTTCAAGATACTCACACATCAAACAAACAGGTGCTAGAAATAGAATCCTATATAGGGAGGGTGAAAAATCCAATTCTTTAAACATTATGTTTGTACAATGTTAGATGAGAGATGATTTAATCCAAAGATCAGAACCACAAATCGCATAGACTAGGATACTTTCTAATGAAATTATTTCAGTTGAACAAACCCTTATTGTGTATTTCTGAGCAAATGACAAATTGATTTACAATATTTAACAACTGACGTGTAATGAAGTAAGAAAATTTTAACATAACTTAAATGGTATCTACATTTAAACATCTCATAGAATGTAAGATAAGTTTAGTACAACAGAAAATGTAAAGCCAAATAAAGATAACTTAATTATCATCATTTAATGTTTTATTATAAATTCAGTATTGTAAATTACCAATATTCATTTTTGTTCATATTTTTTTCATTTCTTCTTCATCTTCTCTCACTTTGTGTGAATTTGATGCATTATGAATCAAACGTTACAGACATACAATGTGGACTACTGTCAGACTTTGGAAAACCATAAAAGAGAACAGTCTCTTGGAAGGGTAGTTATTTTTACTGGGAAAGGTTACTCGTTAATATAGAGAAGACTTCATAAATGAATGAATGAATGAATAAATAAATAAATATTCTACTTTATCATGCTATATACTCTTATATCCATCTATTCTTGTTTAGTCATGTTTGGTCAATACTAAGCACATTAACACCACTTGAAACTCAAATACAATGCTCAAAAGCAGAAGCAGAATACAATGTACCATTTTGAATTATCAATTTCATGTAAATATTTTGTTTGTTTTGAGTCTATCATAGGTAAAACACGAATCATTAAATGAAGGGGGTAGACTGCAGCCCCCATTTTTTCAGTAAATGCGTGCAAACATATTGCAGTGTGTAAAATTTCTAATACACAGCCCGTCCACATTCAGCCTCTCCACTTTTCAAGAAGTTCCTTAGTCCCAAATACACATTACCTAACCTGCAGCTTGCACAGCAGGTTAAAGGTATTGTCACACATTTTGATTTTGTTATCTAAATGAAGAGTCTACCCAAAAAGTATATTTCTTCAACAGAAGAAGAAAAAAATAGATGAACAGAACAAAACAATTTTGAGGAAAATCAGACAACTAATAAGAGAGTTATGAATGTTTGAATATTTAGACAAATTGGCAACTGATGACGTCACAGGTGCACAACTGACCATCTATTACATTTGTATCAATGATATAAATGACATTTTTTCCCCAAAAAATATGATTTGCTCAAAACTTTAACCATAGTATATCTTTAAGATAGATATGTAGATCCACTATTTGCATGTTTACATTAATACAAACCTTGCAAGTTTCTGTAAAAATAATGAATGTTGCACCATATCTATAATGAAAACTCTGATTAGTTGTGCACCCATGATGTCATCAAATTGGCAACATCTCTAAAAAAATTTGCACTGATTTGCCGATTTTTCCAGATCTTTTAAAATTCATAACTTTTGTATTACTTGTCCGATTTTCTTCAAACTTGTGTTGTTTTAGTCAGCTATTTTTTTCTGCATCTGCTAAAAAATTATTATTTTGGGGTAGACTCTTCTTTAAACAAAAAATTCAAACTAAGATGTGTGACCTATGTTATTACATTCAAATCGATGACAAAACAACATACAAGTAGATTGAAAAAAAAGTTAGGGCCTTTAGAGGTACTATCAAGATATTTATGAAAATTGAATAATGTGAACCACTGTCACTTTATTCCTGCACATTATGATATGAGCGTCATGTATTGAATCTTAGCTTTTTTGAAGCACTAAATGTTGATTTCGAAGACAAATATTTTCACAGCTTAGTTATGTACCCCGTCAACTATTAAGGAAGCATTATTTTCTTACATTTGAGAATATTTCTAAATGAAAATAATGTAATACAATGCCTTTAAAGAAGGTTAATACTGACTAGATACTGGGTTGAACTTGAAGAGCTGATAGGGAAAGGATCCTCAGATTACCTTCAGAAATCAAGTCTTTCCTCTCATTGATGAGTGAAGCAGTCTGCTTTCTATATCAATATCTCCTTCGCTAAACCTGCAGGTGAGGTCAAGGAAAAAGAAAATACTCCATTTAAATGTAACACAGCGAATTTATCATTCAACGTAAAGAGAGAACATTTTCCATCAAAATGAAGAAACGCCTCGATAGGCTGGCTTACTAATAAATTCAAATTTATGCACGTTTCTTGCTAATGACCACAGGTACGTGGCATTCCTTAGATCGTTTAGTAACAAATTAACTATAAAACTTAGAATCCAGTTGGCATACATAACTTGTTGCCATGTCAGGCAAGCGTCAGGCAAGCATCAGGCAAGTTTTCAGGTCGTCAAGAACAACCTTTATGGATATGAACTCATAAGAATTGCATCCATCAGCATAAAACTCATCTATTCGGCTAACCCACTCTTTTTTTTTACTGCAAATCTCACACATTTCTGAGTGGAACAGTGCTCAGTCTCACTCGAAGGAGAATGGTCCTATATCCAATAACATCAAAAGATTCATAAGGGGGACCCCTCATTTTCGAGTGAAACTAAGCATTGTTATACTAAAAAAGGGTGAAATACAAGCATGAAACAGTGGGTTAGCTGTATCCCTACATTTTTAAAGTGAGAATAATATCATTTACGATTGGCCTGCCATCAGGCCCACTAATATTGCTATTTTGCCAATGTTCTTTACTGTTGGCAAAGATGAATTGAAATTAAGAATCTAAATCAAAAGAAATTGGAAATTTCCTAAAAAGATAAAAGAAGCTTTACATCCTATGATGCGAACCTTGACAAAATATTGCCATTTGTTGGGGCCTATAAGAATGCTTTCGAATATTGAAAAGATTATCCTGTATCAACAGATAAAAGAGAAGACAAAAGTAACAATGCATCATATGCAACTAAAAAACCTCTTATGAATCTTCATTGATATATTTAGGTGCTTATGGTGCAAAAACAACTAAAAATTGCTTGATTCAATAAATTTTCATCCCTGTGTCCCATCTTTGACAACACCCAGAGACTCGCCCTGTGAGGTTCAGGGGACACAAGGGGAGCGTTAACACCCCTCATGAATACCCCCTTAATACCTTTGCCAGATGATATGAGGGTATAGGAAACCTGTTTGAGATACATGCACAGCTGTATGCTAATGAAGGACAAAGGGAATACTTGCATAGCAGGTGCGCTGGCATAGGACAAAAGACAAAGATCTTTCTTTCTCACACTCTCTGGTCATGGCTAGGCTGGGCTTTAGGGAGGGGTTTTATCTCTGCTACGCCTTGCCTTGTACTGCCTCGCCTCGCCTTGCTTAAGCCTGCATAACACAAAAAAGAAGAATATTATCATGCTTTTCCTTTTGTTCTTCCATCTTGAAAACAAGCACAATTTGGATTGTATATCATGAATTTGGTATTGTGAGGAAAAAACACGTTTTATCACAGCAATAAAAGTTTGTGCTCCAAGTTAGATTTCTATCAGGCAATTTTCCCATCAAGGCTTTTTACTGTAAAATGCTACTCTTCATTGTTAAAAACATTTGGATATTAGTAATTATTCAGAATTATGGATATTAAAAACGATAGGTTCTCCATACCATTCCTCATTATCTTTTACAAGGGTGCTACTAAAAGTAAAATAATTGTAACTACCTTTTCCTTTTTACTCATAATACGGTAGTGGGCATTTTATCTTACATTCAAATATGTTGAAAAATTGACAAAGAGAGATGCTTCAATCAATTTTCTAACGCAAATGGACCACTTGAAGAATGTCCACATACTTTCATAGAGCACATCATTATAATTACTTTATACTTCCTTATGACACTTCAAAAACACCTGCAGAAATTTAATGTGGCTTTTTGTTTGTTTCTTTAATGCAACATTTGATACAATTGGTCAAGCTGTGTAAATTTCATCCATCAGGAAATAACTGCCCAAAGGAAGAGATGAAATGATTTTTATATAAATATGTAGAAGAACTTTATTGATTCTATTCAAGTTTTGATATAATAATGCGCATATATTAGCAGGCCATCTAAGGATAATTGTATCAAGGATCTTTTTCTTTTTAATTCTGATTGTAACCCTAAACTAAACAAAGATCCACTTTATAAGCAGGTATCATTAAAAATCAAAGTGACCTAAAATTATGAATTATGAAAATAAGTTGGCTTATTTTGTAATGAAAATTCATACATGTTTCTCTCTTATTTCTCAATGATATATTTCTAACAATTGAGCTAATGCTTGAGATCCAGATTGCATGCCAGATTTGTGGCAATGTCAGGCAATCATTAGGCAAGGCTTTAGGTCTCATGAACATTTGTGCCATGAAGTTTTGATTGCCAAGTAAGCTGAAATATTTTTTTATTTATAACACAATATTTTTTAATTTATCTATAGAAATTTGATTGAATTGAATTGAATTGAATTGAATAATCTTAATTTCTGCATTTTTCAGCTTACAACAAAATAATAAAGGTAAATTTGTTAAGAACAAGATACAAACTTTATAAATGCTGGACATGCATTGATAATAATAAAGACTTGAAAACAAATTAAATAAAAGAAATGACTATGGGCCTGTGTGGAGCCATGGAATGACAAATCATGACAAAATCAACCAATTATCTCAGGATTTTATCAACATTTCATTTCATTTTCTGACATATTTATCTTTTTTCCTGCTTGTTATATGCAATCTTTAGATATATCATATGTATAACACTTTAACAAAATAATGAAAAAAATCAAATTGATCACTCATCAAGAACAGAAATTCAGAGAAGAGTGAATTCAGAGTAATTTTAGAGTGAAAGTTTATATTTTCACTACAAGAACAGTGAGAAATTTAACTTTCACTTTTATTTTACTCTAATACCCTATTCATATTGGTTTTCAAATTTATCCAGCTGCTGTCGCGGGAAGGCAACACCGCTATAAATGCATTCACAGTGGAAAAGTTATCCAGCTTCTGTCGCGGGATAAATATCTTGTACCCATTCATACTGCAGCGGATGATTTTTACGACCTCCGTAATAAAACACGAGTGTATTCATACTGAAGGCATCTCGCTTCTGTCTCGGTGCTGTTACTAGGGTTTGAGCGAGATAATTTGTTGCGTAGTTATAGCGGAGCGGTGTTATCCCGGGATAGTTTATAGCGGGTCTGGAGCATTTATACTGTAGCGGTGTTTGAGCCCAATATGAATGGGGTATAATTCTACCTTTTTGTGAAATTCGCTCCATGACAAGTGGACATTTTTACTTGTCATCATTTGAAGACTACATTCAAATAACATTTAATACATACAAATATGTTGGCTATATGGTACACCCTTGGGGAGTGAGCATGTTAAAGATCCATGCTTTAGTCATTCCATTTTATCCTTTCTCAAATTAACATTTTCAATAGTCTTTCAATGGCAAAAATCAATGTTTGAATGTCACCATTGGAAGCATTCCCACTCAAGACCAAAGAGTTGTGATCCCAACTCCCTGTCAAGACTATCTCAAAGCATAGACATACCACCTTCGACAAAGTAATTACCTCCAAGAAACTTCTGTGTTTTGAAAATTGAGACTATTCAGTGTGTGTCCTTAGAGTGACCTTAGGTGACCTCCAATGTTCTAATCACTTGAATCCACACCCCACCCATCAACAGGTCAGCAGTGTCTATCATCTAGTCTCATCTCCTAACCCTTGTCAGCTGCTTGCAACATTTTAAAAATAAGACACTGTCCCATCAGTGTTAATTAATTGCTTATCCATTCCAATCAAACAACACAACATTATCTGACTTTTATTTATTTTTCAAATCATAAAATGGTGAGTCAATAGAACCAAGTTTCAGTATCACCCAAATCTTGCCAAGTGCAATTGGCAAAATTTTCATCTGGGTCTGAATACAGACTATTCGTGGACATGGGTGACCACTAATCTCAATGGGGGTGAAGTTGAAGACCGTAGGGGTCTCAAGAAAGATAACTGTTTTATACAAACAAAGAGGTAATCCAATCCCTCCTTCCTGATTGGACAAAAGAAGAGTTTTACTCCTTCAAAAGAGGATGTTATTGGCTAAGGGTAAGAAAAGAGGAAGAAAGAAGGGATAACCTATTTCTGTACTCCAGAAGAGGCTTTTGAAACACACAAAAACAGGCTATATAAGTTTTTGTAATGATAAGCTGGTATCAAGTACTTGCAAAGAACCTTGATGGCAAGGAAAATTTAACAAAGTAGTTCACAAATGGTTAAAAGCCTAATGATTTTAGCCAGAACGTCCTTTTTCACTTTAGCCATTTTAGCAATTTTGAGTTGAGACGAAGCCCATTTATTCACTTTGTCATACCTCTTCTTGAAAAATAATTTGGCACATATCTTTTTAATAGTATTGGCCATTCTCTTCAAATTTGGTACAATTCAGTGAACATCATTTTTCAGTCATTACCAGAACTAAATTTTACATTTAAATCTTAACAAAAATGACTAATCATAAAAATTACATAAGATTATGATGAACTAATTCATTTTGAGAATTTGAAATGGCCATTAGAATTTTATTCAGTAACCTCTCTTATAGTATAAATAGTAAAACCTCTCGGTCCTTGCTTTTTTATATTTTATTAGCTTTCAATTTCCTAAAAGAAAGAAAGAAGATAATTTGGATTTCATATGAGGAAATGTTTTACAAACTATTTTTTCTGTTTAACTATCAATTAGGTGATCTCTGTATGGTTTCGTTTGTTTCTATGATCATAAGAATACTTTCTTTTTACCTTAACAAAAACTACACATGGGGTTTCAACAATACTTTATCTCATCCCCTAATTCTTCAACTTTCCTCTTCAAACAGAGTTGAATATAAACCATTACATGTTTTTCATACTTTTTATTCAGCTCTTTAAAATAAAACACAAACAAACATAGGCCTATTCCCATAAAAAATATGACCATGACGAAATACCATTTTAACCAACATTCTAACCAATTCAGTGTCTGAATCTGAATTTCGAGAAATCCTGATCGCCCTCTTTGTGAACTAATTACAACATCTATCAACATTGATCAATGTGAGGTTTACATCAGTTACTCTTAAAGATAAACTTCCTAAATTAAAAAAAACAAGGGGAATGTAATAATGTTTCCAGTTTTCATTAGTTCAATGTAATCATTTTTGCTCGATTTTAGCAAAAAATTTAGCAAAAATGCAATGTATTGCAGACACGTCTTTGTATCACAAATCAATTATTTTTAAAGAAGAGTTGATTATTTTCACGACATCCCTATACAAAAATTACAAAATGATTGTCATTGAAAATTACTCAAGTAATAACTTCTACATCTCTTATTTAATCACTTTTACTACTGCAGGTAAACAATGTTACATTTTGGTCTTTCAAAATAGAATTTCTTCAAAAGAAATAATTATTATCTGTCCCAGAAGATATCCTCAGAAGATTTCCCCTGGTCTACCTTTAATTTAGCAATAGAGTGAACGAACAAGATGATCAACCTCACAAAATATATATATGATACACAAATTAAGAAAATGAACCAAATTGGGGATCTGATAACAAATCTAGATTAGATTTCTGGCAGGAAGATGAACGTGATGATATTCATCATACGAACATAATCCTTTTGCATGATTTTGCATGTTTCCATTGATACGTGACTAGTTACAGAAGAATTGTCCACAAATATAATGTTTAAAATGTCATATTTATTTGTTGCGTGAGTATGCATATGAGTATATTCCTCTACGATATTATTCTCTTATAATTCTCAACTATCATTTTCCCTCTAAACTAACTAAACTAACTAACTCTTGATTACTGTCACCTTCTTTCTATCCTCATCTAACAATATTCAAGCCATGATCTAGCAGGTCCTACATTATTCACCCATCGAGCTAAGATATCTCTATTGTCCATCCCCTAATCTGTATATCCTCCTACTTTTCTTAGCTGTCTAGCTCCATCCACCACCTAGGATGTGGCATGGAATATGAAATAACTCTAAAAAGATAACTCCATCCCTCCGTTAACATCTTTCTTTCATCAACCCCACTCTCTCGTCATCATTCACCCAAGCCATACATGGTCTGGAATAAAGAATAGCTCACTCAAGATATCGCCAACACCTTCTACGTCCTCGGGGCATGCTCAGTGCAGTCAGCCACGCGACGACAACGACCAGACCAATGCTAAATTAACGACACGGCGGCAATAAGATAGGCGACATGGCACCAAGGCAAATTTCTCAAAATCATATTTTTCATATTTTTTCTCTCTCTTTTTGATGCATTGAGTTAATGCTAACTCGCTTGTAATCTTCTTCTTTTATTTTGTGACTGTCTGTCTCCTGTTGATGTACCTTGTTTCCACTGTGATCATCAGAGTGTGCTGCCAGAATGTCTTCCAAATGTAGCGACAATCAAAGAAGGAGATGGAGAAAAGTTCAGAAAGAGGAACCTTAAAATCAATATCAACTGCACATATACAGGAAAAGAGATCCATTTTGGAAATCTTGGGATTTTATGGAGAAAAGTGAAATGTAATTTGTATCTATCTATTGATCCACAAACACACGTCACTTTTCAATATCATCACAGATTTTAATTCCATGAAAAAAAATCACATAAAGAGAATAGAGAAAATATAGAGGAATTTCTATTCACAATTATTGAAAACAGAATATGGAATAAACAGATGTTTCGGAAATTTTAAGTTGAAAAAATAGTAAAGTAATGGAGGGGTGTAAACAATTATGTAACGGGACAGGAGAATTTGAGGAACAAGGGGAATACTGATTTTTTTTTCATCAGAAAAAAATACTGTAAGTGTGCATTTATCTACAATATAATTTTGAAGTTCATTTAAAGTGTCAGATACAAAGGTTTTCTTAACAACATACCAGTATTTTCATAACTGTTACAGTGCAAACTAAACACCTAACTGGAAAAAACGAAAGTACCCATCTCAGTGCACTCTTCACAACACTGAGTAATGTTCCAGACTCCTCAAAATAAAAGGAGCAATGGAGTAAGGGTTCTAAAAAAGGCAAATTATGAAAATTAAACATTCCTTTTTTCCTTTATTTCAATGAGCAAAATTGTAAAATTAAAAGCAGTTTTGTGTACTCAGAGACAATCATGATGATTGTGAGATTTAGTGGTGCAGCTTTAAAAACAGAATCCTACCTGTTTTATATCCAAAGCTCAAAAGGGTCTAGTTGGAACACATCTCTGAAAACCGTTAAGATTTATCACCTGTTCATTCTATGGGGAGAAATCATCACTAGGACAATTCTAGGCGCTGCCGTCTTGGTTGCCCGCGACGACGACCATACTGGGCCGTCTACCGTCACCAAGGCGCCACCTTAGCTGCCGGCTATAGACCAACAAGTTTGCTCTCTCTCTCTAACTCCACCTCTACTTTTTGTCGCTTTCTTTTCTCCCCCAATATAAATCATTTTTTCCGTCACCTTCCCAGTTATGCTTGTCATCATTTTTCTTTTGGCAAATCATCACACGTTTCTGTTTTGCATTTTTGCGTGTCCATTATTCTGCTCTTGAGACTAAATCCATTATTAATCACTGACTCATTCTTAATTCAATCTCTATTATTGACCAGTCTAATACAAATATTGCTCATTATTTCATATTATCTTGCTTGGAATGCCTAAAAATTGTTGAGATGCAATTTTTTCCAATCTTAACAAAACACTTCAGTTTTTCTTCTCAAGATCATATCCAATCCCACACATTGGGGAGTGTATCAAATTATGGCTGGCTTAATTGTAAGAATTAAATGAAATGAAACATAGTCAGGTAGTACATGAATGTAAGGAAGTTCCGAGTTTGATGCAAGGAAAAGTGTAACAGATTTAATACTTTAATGTATATAATTGATCTATGTGATAATGCATGATCTCAATCATTGCTCAAATCCATCATTGTAATTTCATTAAATAATATGAAAACGGCTGAAAGCTAAAAAAAAATTCTATTCTACTTTAAGCATAATATATTGGGCCATTGTCAACAGAAACAGAAATATAGACATAAAAGTAGCAGGGAAACAAAGTATTGATAGAAACATTTGTTAAAGATTCAAAACCACTTATGACGCAGATAGACGAAGCCACAACTCATATGGAAGAAATATATAGGGAGAAGAGATAGTTGGGGATGGGACAAATGTGTGACATTATGGTACATAATCAACTTATGGGGCCTCTCTGTTTAGACAGATGTTTCGGCTAAGTTCGGCAAGGAATTGTTATTAGCTGCTATATGCTGTATGAGGCTGAAGATAGCAGACCATTTGTTACACTCATCCCTGGCTTGACAATGGATTTGTTCACACTTGTCCTCTCATTCTTTGTCATTCATAATTTATTTCAAATCAATGCTTTTAGGCATTCATCAGCAATTTCAAGTGAATTCAGACACTGCCTGCCCATTTAGTCATAGGCAGATAGTGATAGTGCCATAATGAATCTGCAATGTTACTAACCATCTGATAGAAGACTGAAATAATATATATCGCGAAAATAACTAGATAATGATGAAGTTCTGCTCCTACTGAAGAACATTTCTCAAGTGTACCAGCCTAATCTTTAACAAGCATAATATATGTCTCATCATGTTAAAATTATGAAAAATATTGATGAAATAAGAAAGTGCCTGAAGGTTCAAGTAAAACTAATCCCACTTTGCCACCAGTCACTTAACAGCAGTAACTTTTGGGTAGCAGTCCTATGCATGCAGAAAATTATTTCCACAAATTACCAGAAATAAAACATATACCACATTTGCACTACTGCAAGAATCAGTTGTGTATTCTCTTAAACATTATTCATCAAGCATGATGGCATGCAATGTTCTTGCTGTATCACATTTTTTTAAACTGCCTTTCACATAAGCAAACAAATTCTGAAACCCACCAGCAAAATATACACGAGTAAACAGATTACTAGCAAAACCTCATACTCTTCGTAGCGTTCAATGAAGAAATGTTAAAACCTTTTTGAAAACTTTACTATGTTGTGCTGTTGCATTGTAACAAAAGAATGATAATAAATGTAGATAATCTTCTGCCTGAAATCGATTTCTCATATATCTAATTCATGGGAATTCTATATTTGTTCCAACTTTTTCAAACAAGTGTAATGTAACTTTACTTCTTTTTATAGCTCTTTCATTTAAGTGCACTAAGACCTTTTTCAAAGGATTGATGTGCTAGAGAAGAACTGTCTTATCATTATTTTTTCAAATCCATTAAAATTAGAAAAATGCAAGATTAATATACTCTGATATTGGCAGTGTAAGTGGCAGAGCTTCTGTTCAATCAAGGTAAAAACATAGCTCTATTAATTGCTGTGAATGTTGGATACATGACATTGCATTTCAGAAGTCTGTTCTATAAGAGAAAATATATTTTCTAGGTTGTTACCAAGCCAAGAATACAGGTGGGAAGACTTCTTTTACGGAATAAAGGTGAAAGAAAAACAGTGTGTTTTGGCATTTAGCCCGATTTAGTTCTTCTAAATAAGGTTAATTGGGGAAGCATTCAACCTGATGACTCCATTATAAAAACAAGAAGCAATTTTATGTGTTCATCATCAACTTTTGATCTAGAAAGTCTAAATAAAGATACCTCTTGTGAAATAAATATCATTTAACTTGTTGAAGTTTACTGAGGTTTACTGATATCTGATTGAAGCAGTCATTTCTGGAGAACACTATACTTGATTGTAGATTTAGCTTAAATATTTGTTCGAATGTTCAGGGCAGTAATTTGCTTTCTACAATCATAAAAGTGAATTAGAATATGCAAGAAATAAAGCTACAAATGTTTAAAGCTTGCCCAATCATCTTTATAGCCAACAATTAAACTTTACAAACGTTGAATTAAATCTTCAGAAGAATTGCTTTTGGTCAACAGATTACTGTCATTTTATTCATTTTTATTTTTATTCATTATTATTTTCTTTTATTGGGGGTGCTACTATACTCGACAATTATCCATTGAACTATGCAGTACACATAATGAGGTGTGTGTGAAGAACTAACACACCGTTAGATTAAAATCTTTGCACAATAGATTTGAAAGTGATCCTGTGCTGAGAATAAAACAAAACTACATTAAGATTTGAAGCAAATACATATTATGTGCAAAGGAATCATTCAAATCTATTGCAAAACTACTAAAAAAATTGTAAATTTCTTCAAAATCTACAAACATTAAACTTCAGACAAGTCAAAATGAATAAATTCATATAAAGTCATCTGAATGTGAGTTTATGTTGCTGTGAATAATCATGGAAAGAACACTTGATATGTAGCAGGAGAGAGAGAGAAGGAAATCCCAGCTTTGCTTCATTCCAAGGTGATCTGATAGAGATGTCACATCATTTACTTTGGATCAAATTCATCATAATTTTCTGTTTCTTCTATCCTCGAAGGGAGATCGAGTTCCTAATTCCTGCTCCTTCCTGGATAAGGAAATGCTTCAAGTTTCAAACCAGAATTATTCAATGGTTAGCTCTTCTTTGTGGTCTTAAAGGCTAGGTGGGAGTTCAGATAACAAAATGATCATCTTGGCAAAATTTGTGTGATTTTTTTTTTTTAGGGGGGGGGGGGTGAGCATATGCTCCTAAAAATAACATAACATTTTCAAAGAGTCTTATAATATAAATGCAACATGTTCACACAATTCCAGTAATAAGATATGCAACAATTTCATGTTGCCGTTTCACTCTTAAACAAACCTTTTGAATGATTCAAATGGCGCTTTAAATTTCATACTTCATATATAAACATATTTTATAATCCTGGATGAGTAAAGGCTTAAAATAACAGTTTAAACAAGGTTAATAATTTAAGGATTTTTTTCTCAACTGAGATAATTAAAATACAAACTCTGCTCATGAGTAATCTTCTTAAGATATTATGACTTAATTTTTGTAGGCTTTCAAAGTGATCCAATTTAGGGGTACTTAAATCGTGAATTTGACTTTTCTGTGAAGAATACATTGGCTATAAATCAGCCAAAGGATTGCCTGCAAACTTATTTTGTCTTTTATTCGTTCAAAACGATTTACAAAATCTCTTGCAGCTAAATAGCCGAATTGAAGATCACATTGACAATTAAAATACATACATAAAAAAGTTGTTTAACAATACAAATAATAAAAATAAGTCCTGGGCTGTGTTTCACCAAGATAAGAAATACTTAAGAAAATGACTGATTTCCGTGTTATGATTTATAATATCAGCGCAGAAACTGATACTAGTTGTTCTTTAACATGCTAATACTCGAGGCCATCGTCAGCAACATCATCATCAGCAGCAGCAGCAGCAGCAGCAGCAGCAGCATTATCTAAAACTATGAGATAGAAAAAAACAAAACTACGAATGAACTCTACATGTACCCCCTAACAATTATGGAAGAAAATTATATAGTAAAAAGCCTTTCTAAATTCAAGAGAGTTTTGAATCTAGTCAACAAGCAATGCCTATTGAAAACCAATGGCTATCATTTCAGCTATTCAACTACACATGACCCTACGCATACAGATGAATATGGGTAGATATGATTACATCAAAACAAGGAAATACAGTGACCAAACAAAGCTCATTATAATCATATCCCTCTGGACATTTGGATTTGAGAGATTTAATATTATAAATGATAGTTTGAAAACAAATTCAATCCTTCAACAGTGAGGAATGCAGATGTAAGTAAAGGAGGAAGCCCAAAACAGGATCCATTTAAAAAGGGAAAGTAGAAATGAAGTTAAAGTGCTTAAAATACATTTTAAGGACATCTATACATCACTCCCTTCCCTCCCAAAATAGTGGGGTTTTTTTTGGTTTGTTTTACTTCTTTAAGCTACCTATGGAGAGATTGAAAAATTTGAAATTTAAATACACAATGGAAAGTGCTACGCTATCAACCCTAGCAATAACATTGTTTGTTTGTGGCATCCAAATACTTCTGTTAACTAATCCCTTCCTCCTCATATGATGAATTACCACTGATCTTACAGAGCAGTAAACCATCTTAATTAACACCGTTCTAAAGTCGTTATTTTATTGTGCATAAATTCATAGAAGTATGTGTTCCTTTTCCAGCTTCTTTAATTCACAATTGTATTTTCAGAAGAAAAGGAATGCTAGTTCTACCCATAAACACATCTCTGGAGGATGTGGGATGAATCATGAAGATGCATTCGTTAGTGTCACCACTTAATGATGCTATTGTCAAAACAAACTTCCCATATTGACCTGAGGTAATTTCTTCTCCTTCTAATCACATTCCCTAACTTCCTCTCCCTCAGCTCCCAACCAACCAAACTGACGATGATGGCTAGACAAGGCCCCCTCCCTGCTACTTCTTCTTCTTCAACTTCTACTCCACCTTCCAAATTTGATTCACACATTTTACTTTTCCTATTCCCCCTAAATGCTTTCGTGACGGATGCAAAGCCCCAACTGTCAAAGCCAGTTTCTGAATCGGAACACTTCCATTACATCTTCTCCCAATTCCCAAGATGAGGGACCAGCAAAGAGAGGAAAGAAAGAGAGAAAATAAAAAGAGAAAAATGGATTGTTAAGGATCTTCTTTCATATGGTAAAAGCACAATGTGTCAAAGACAATCAAAAGGGCAATTGATGTCTTGACTTTAGAAACCCAAATGCTTTAGTTTCTTGCCAAATTTCTTGTCTGAAAAACCTGTGGACAGGCAAGTTTCTGGTCTCGTCACCCTGATTTCCCCTTTCCCTAACCAGTGGCACGCCAAAAGAAGTCACATATTTATGTCTCATCTAAGCCCAGTCTCCCGTCTACACTTCTTCCTGATCTTTCTCTATTTAGACACAAAGGGACCCCTTAATTGATAAGCAACTTAATCTAAAAATCATTGTTTTGCATAAACAGTAATCTATTGAGGAAAGGCTTTGTCACTTTGCTTGCTTCCCTTACTGAAGTTACTTTTCAACATCTGTGTCGTTTTATCAGGTGACTATCTCCTACGTTTTCTTGCTTGTTTAAATCAATATAAGAGGCAATTGCTCTCAATGAGGATGCATTAGAAATTGTCCTAAATTTCCGTTGAAGACAATAAGGGTATCGGCATGATCCAAAAGGGAAGGTTCTCCGCAAAGATCACATCTTTAACCTTTTCCCATTTCTTCTACCCTTGTAGCAAGTTTGAGAGATATGCTTCTCAAAGGAAGGCTTAAATTATTTTGCCGCCACAAAAAGGGATGCTGCACTTTTCATCTCCTGTCATATTCACCGTAATAACAAAAAGTTCTTGCCACAGATCTCTAAACGATAATACTAATGCATATCTCATACAGGTGAACCATGAGCGGAAGTGCAGCGTCGGTCTCCCCTTCAACAGCTGAGAGCGATGCCATAGCACTGGTGATGTCACAGAGTATTCATATTGACAGGATATTATAACCTGTTATCCAGGTGTCATATCTTTCTAACTAGATTCTCTTTTGATAAGCCTATTTATAGGGATTAGCTGACAAGTTACGTGGTGAGGAACAGTCTACACCTGTCCCAGGGAAGATGAGCAAAGTGGTTTGTATAGTCCCTGTCATAGACTTTGGCAGCAGGTTGTCACTCATTCCAACAGGTGATCTGTGCATCAAATGTTGACCAATGCAATATTATCATTTCAAAAGCTGTCATATTACGAACAAAATAAAATGAATCGGTAAACAGCCATTCCGAGGATACTAGAATATGTCATAACTGGAGCAATCAAAAGAGATTTGAATTTCCTCACCTGCAATCATTTCGTATAATTTGAAAGGTAAGAGAATCACTTGA
This sequence comes from Temnopleurus reevesii, assembly GCA_036244855.1. Taxonomy (NCBI): domain Eukaryota; kingdom Metazoa; phylum Echinodermata; class Echinoidea; order Temnopleuroida; family Temnopleuridae; genus Temnopleurus; species Temnopleurus reevesii. The sequence goes on from BQKZ01000303.1 coordinate 175,649, forward strand.
TTGTTTTTGTGACGTCAATCCAGCAATTTGAATCTGATCAAAACAGTCTAAGCACCTGATGTTAATGCACTCATATTAAGAGGCATATCCAACAACCTACAAAGACAAAAGGAAAAAATGTTTGAAGACAGGGATAAGTGGGCATGTAGAAATGTATCTATGAAGTGAAAAATTACATCCTTTTGATAAACCCATCTACAAATAGGGATAACTCAGACGTATACTTTGAGTCAATAATTAAAAGGAGATGCCTTGCTCTAATATTCACAAGGTGTTCAGACAAACAAACGAAACTGTAGCTATATGATGTACCTTATTCAAACACTTACTACCAATATGACGTTTGATTTATTTTGTATAATGATACCTGGGGTGGATGATAATTCATTTTAAAAAGATAAGTTGATAACTAGCTAATCTTTTCAATAATCTGTCACCTTCCCTGGTGTGAGCTTGACACTTTCATGGGGTGAGGAAGAAATTAAGTTGAAATGGCCGTAAAGTTTTCTTCAAGGGAAGTATCTTGTGAGGATCTCCCGCTTACACACTCATCTCAAACTCTTGAGGGAGCAATTTAAATACCACACCCCAGAAAAGAGGATGCGGTGGTAACTTTCATCATATGTTCTATTTATATTTTCATAACCTGTTCCAATAAATGAAATTTGTATAAAAGAATTGTATGACAAAACAGGGAATAATTTGGGGCAAAGATTCAATAGGAATAGGCAAAAACTGTTTACCCAAATCACACAAACTTTAGAGACTATTGCCTTATTTTCATCAATTCTTTGTGAACATTTTATTCTAACAATGAAAACCAATTATTCTCTCTCATTTATTGATAAAAAAATGATCATATTTTATTTAAAGTAATCTACAGTTATATCTATCACATTGATATGGCAATGATGGTATGAAACTTTTCTCTGATTCTAAGCACAAAAATGCTTTCTGTACCCTACAAATGGTCAACCAACCAGTCCTCTGTCACTTTTTATTTGAAGCACTGAAAGGGTAAATTTAACCAGCCCATATTTATATTCAGATCTCATATTTTATACATGTACGTTACGATATCCTTTGTTTTAACTCGCAATAAAGTTTTCGAAAATTGACCTTTACGAAAATCATAAACGTGGTTTTATTAAAAAGAGAAGAAGGGAGAAGGGGAAGAAAGAGAGCCACAGGTGATATGAATCTCTGATTCCAGGAAACAGCTCAATTTGGCTGGAAGATCGGTGAGCTCACGCAAACGGTATCAAACATTTCCTGCAATCACGCTCTGAGTGTGACATGCCACACCAGACGTGTCTGGGTACCTGTAGAGTGAAGGAAACAGGTTGGGGTGGTGAGGAGAAAGACTGACCTAAAAAAGTTGTTTTGTTGCCCTCAAATGACTGACCCTCTGAAATTGGCCCAAATTTATTTTGTTTTATTTTATCTCTATACAAAAAATACAAAAATCTATGAATGAAACATGATATAAAAAGTTAATGTAACATATTTTATTGCCATTTCTTGCCCCCTCAAGTCATTAGTTTCTAATAGACAGCAATGGCCATCTGTTTGGGGGAATATATTAATTTTGGTGAATTCATAAGGTTGTGGTGAGTTACAGGCTAAAGATTTCTGTCTAATTTTTGCATAGTCTAACCTTAAAAATATGATCAAAGGGAAAACACAGACATTCGAACGCTATTTTCCAAAAGTGGCATTTTGGGGCAATCAAATTATTATTTTTCCTTGGCCTTAGTAAGAAAAAGGGGGAAAAGAAATGCTCTATTCTCCTCACCAGAAATGAGTGTCTGCACTATGCCAAGTTTTAGATTTATTTTTATAAGAAAGACACAAAGAGAGGGGCTGTGAGAGAAAGAGAAAGTCAAAGATAGATATATAGACAGGCAGATAGACAGAGATGGATAAATGAAGATGGAAAGAATGAAAGAAGTACACCTTGAAATAGATCAAAAAGAGGAAGGCAAAACATTAGGAGATCCAAGAGGAAGCCAATGAACCTTAATAGGTGAGTGGGTAAATATTACCTTGAACATTCTTCACAAACTGAAATATTATTCTATGCTCATATTTTGCTTCCTTTATTGCAACATGGAGGAAGTTTCTACTCTGGAAAGGTAGACAAACTAAATATTGTTCATTTCACAATATGACATCACATTAAGAATAAAATGTGCCCTGGATTTGGATTAAAAACTTGGTGCTATTAGATATGCTTTCCATCTTAAATTGATGTTTACCTGCATTTATGATGAGAGTCTTGCCAACTTCAAATCTTGCCAGCTTGGCAAAAGACTATTTGTGTCTGTAAGAAATTGGATCTGAGCTCAAAATGGTATTTAACNCTCTCTCTCTCTCTCTCTCTCTCTTACTCCCCCACTCTGTCTTCCCCCTCTTTTTCTAAACCCTCTCTTTATTTTTACCTCTTTATCCCCCTTTGTTCTTCCCCATTTCCCGCCTAGTTGTACTCCCAACCCACACCTTCTCTAACCCCATGTGTCAGGTCTGCAGCTTGCTAATAGAACAAAGGCATTCAACAGGTGCTAAATAAGAGCACAAACGGATCCCCCTTTTCCAGACCAAAATATCGTCATGAAACGGAACTTCTCCCACTCAACCTCATTACACAAATTGACAATATCAGCCCAGACTTTCTAAACGGGGGATCACAGGTTGCATCAGATCATAAAACAACAAAACTGGTTAATAATCAGGACAGGAAGATATATTTGGGGGCTAAAGAAGGAATAAATTGTCAAAAATTGTATTTTTATGAGTGTTTGAAAATTATTTAAAATGGCAAGGACTGAACTGGGGGCTGTGAAGTCAGCATTTGAATACTGTACACACAACACAATAGAATGAATGAGATCTGAAAATTGCTGAGTAATGTTTCAACTTGAAAAACATCTCTTAAACCTCATCATCAAAGGCAATGACTTTTATTTACAACTTTACAACTTCTGTAAATAACTTGACAAAATTTCTACATGAAACAAAAAATGATAACATCCTCATGATACTACCATAGATCAGACAGTACTTTGCTCCACATCCCCAAAACACACAAGAAAGCTGGGGATAATTCATTTCAATCGTCTGCACCTTCTCTTTGGAATGAGATCCCTCAATCTGTCCGCCTTCTGCCATCATTACATACTTTTAAGAGAGCCATAAAAACTCTTCTATTTGACCAATAAGTTTCTTTCATTTCTGTATTCTTCTTTGATGTAATTTGCAAAGCGCTCTGGAACCAAGTACTTTTGTATTGAGCGCTATAAAAGAATTTATATTGTATTGTATTGTATAATTTAATAGTAAGTAGAAGAAGAAGAAAAAGAAGAAGAGTTTACATTACATCATGAGTATTGTATTGTATTTACAATACATGACACAACTACATGCATGCAAAAGAATCTGAAAAAAGGTTAATACTAATAAGACTGCAAAAAAGTTCTATATATAATTACATTACTCACAAACTTTCCTATTAATGAGCACTATATTACATATTTTTCCTCTAAGCAGGTAACATCATAATTAGCATAACATACTATGAATAGAAGGCCATGACTAATAGGACAAATACCAGGCTACTTCACAAAGGGGAATTGATCATCACATGAAATGCCCTTTTTATTACATTGATATAAGACATGATAAGACTTTTAATACCTGTATTCCGGCACAGCAATGTAATTAGCCTCATTAATTTGAACACCTATAATTGATTTCCCGGTAATAGTTTATGTAGGTATCATAAATATTAGTATCACACAGACATGCATCTTTCAAGAACCTTCATGCTGCAAAGAAATTCATTTTGGAAACAATAATCATTTTTTATCGTTTTTCTTTTTTCATTTATTGTCACAGGACCTTGTTGAAAGACAGTGTTTTCCTGAACATGTCATCCTGTTTAAAGATGTTTCAATAAATAGACAAATAATAAGTAGAATGCAAAAATAAATATGAAAATAAACAACCAGCTAATATTATGTGTACTCATTCTATACATCTTTCATTATAATTATGGACAACTAAACAAAACAATATCTTCAACATATTCACACATCTAAAAAGGGGTATTATAATAAAATATACAAATATTCAGAAATTAAAAGTAGTATTTTTTAAAATCTTCATTTACAATTCATTAAATGATACATTTGAACAGTATTATGAACATTTATCTAAACCAAAATAAAACAAGTTAATCTTAAATAAGTGCAACATATATTTGGAAAAATATATAAATAATTGTAATTGTAAAGTAATGACCTAAAACAACAAACAGTTCTGTAAAAATATATAACCTGGCTGAATAGAATACTTTCTTATCAAATTATTTCTGTTGGGACAATCCTCTTTATAGTGTATATTTCTGACGAAATGACAAAAGTGGTTAACAATGTTTAACAACTGATCTGTAATGAAGTATGCTTGTTACAAAATTTTAACACAACCTAAATGATATACAATTAAACATCTCATATAATGCAAGATAAGTATAATGCAACAGAAAATGCAAAGCTAAACAAAGATAGGTTTATAATGATCAAAAGAAACTTCAATGTTTTATTATAGATTCAGTATGGTAAATCTTTGTGAATTACCAACCTTCATTTTTTGTTCATATTTTTCAATTTCTTCTTCATCTTCTCTCATTTTGTGTGAATCTGATGCATTATAAACCAAATGTTACAGACATACAATGTGGACTACTGTCAGACTTTGGAAAACCATAAAAGAGAACAGTCTCTTGGAAGGGTAGTTATTTTTACTGGGAAAAGTTACCCTTTGATATTGAAATGACTTCATAAATGGACGTATGAATGAATAAGTATATTACTTTATCGTGCTATATATACTCTCATACCCATCTATTTTTGTTTACTCATACTTGAAACTCAAATACAATGCTCAAAAGCATAAGCAGAGTAGTACAATGTACCGTTTTGAATTATCAATTTCATGTAAATATTTTGTTTTTTTTAGTCTATCATAGGTAAAACACAAATGATTAAATGAAGGGGGTAGGCTGCAGCCCCCATTTTTACAGTAAATGCTTGCAAACATATTGCAGTGTGTAAAATTTCTAATACACAGCCCGTCCACATTCAGCCTCTCCACTTTTCAAGAAGCTCTGTGGTCCCAGATACATATTACCCAACCTGCAGCTTGCACAGCAGGTTAAAGGTATTGTCACACATTATGATTTTGTTATATAAAAGAAGAATCTACCCAAAAAGTATATTTCTTCAACAGAAGAAGAAAAAAATAGATGAACAGAACAAAAAAAATTTGAGGAAAATCAGACAACTAATAAGAGAGTTATGAATGTTTGAATATTTAGACAAATTAGCAACTGATGAAGTCACAGGTGCACAACTGACCATCTATTAAATTTGTATCAATGATATAAATGAAAATTTTTACCCAAAAAATATGATTTGCTCAAAACTTTAACCATAGTATATCTTTAAGATAGATATGTAGATCCACTATTTGCATGTTTACATTAATACAAACCTTGCAAGTTTCTGTAAAAATAATGAATGTTGCACCATATCTATAATGAAAACTCTGATTAGTTGTGCACCCATGATGTCATCAAATTGGCAACATCTCTAAAAAAATTTGCACTGATTTGCCGATTTTTCCAGATCTTTTAAAATTCATAACTTTTGTATTACTTGTCCGATTTTCTTCAAACTTGTGTTGTTTTAGTCAGCTATTTTTTTCTGCATCTGCTAAAAAATTATTATTTTGGGGTAGACTCTTNTGACCGTTCACCTTCAAAAGCTTCAAGAAGAGTTTCAATAAGGAGCGATGTCAGAGACCCTAACAATTATTTTTAACAGCGAGAAGCAAGAAAACACACCTGTCTATGTGCACTGGAAATTATTCTTTAATAAACTCTGTTATCACAATTCATTGCTATTTCATCTATTTAAGGCCAACTAGGCACCAAGTCGTATCAATTTTATAGACTACAACACTTCTCCATGAATTGGCATAGACTAATTACTATGTTTCTTCTAATGCAATAAATTTAGTAAATGGGTTAAGAGTTCACACTCTTCTTGATCCAAACATGAGATAACATTTAACTGCACTCTTAATTACCTAATGAGGTATGTCTACCTATAAACAGGAAAGAGTGAAAACAAGTGTTGATTTCACAGTTGCACATGGGAATATTTGCAACAACAAAAATGGATTGCAATGGATGCAAAACAATATGTCTGTTGCTTATCTCCTTGTTGATATTAAATTGGGTTACTAAGAGTGATGCTATACTGACAAAAAAATGAATGACAAAAATATTAGACATATCTCCAAACCAGTGCACTCATTATATCAAGTAAATGATTTATTAAGATATCTTTCCCACACTGAAATTCAGTAATTTGTATATGTATTTTATCCATTAATCCACCTTATTTCAAATTTGAATTTTTTCAAAAGATTGTAATTCATAGAATTTGTTCACATAGAATTTGTTCATTTATGTTGTTATAACCAAATTATGACAGATGACCTGTGAATCACCTTCTAGTAGATAAACATATCATTTTACATCACTATGAACTACAAACACCAGAGTATTTGTTTTCATTATAATAGATAATGACAAAATATTGAACTAATACTACACAGAGGACAGATGGTATAAATATAAAGTAAAAAAATATACCTCAATTCAAGAAGAGCAAGAACCCACATTTTTAAAGAAAGACATGAAACATTCCTAATTGTCTCCAGATCATATCTCTTCTTCATTAAATCAGGGGATAAACTCCTTACATTAATTACTGTTTAAGGTGGCGATGTTTAATAGCTCAATTAACATTATACGTGGCAGGAAATGTAAGCCATTACCTGTGCTAACATACTAGGGCTGCATTGCCCCGTCAGTCCGTCCATCTCGTCTGACTGGCCTGCACCGAGTCTGCAGCTTACAGGTGCAGGGATGGGCAGGGGTAGTCGTAGGGGAAACTAGGAGATCCCAGGATCCGGGTACTGATCTCTGCAAACCATAACATCACACCTCGTTAAAGAGTAGAAATTGATGATGCAAGAATGATTAATCTTACCAATTGCCATCGCTTATCTTGTCGCCATCAGCTCATTTGTATATTCTCCAAGCATTAATGTGTTGGTATTTATAGAGTCTTTATGGTCAATATTCAATCTGGATTTGTGCTTACAATTCACAAGATGATGGCATGGAGTTTGAACTCATATCAGTCAGGTTAGCATGATCCCTGGGTCTTTTATATCTTTTAAATAATCTAATTTTTATTCACATTGACAATGTACCAGCCCTATTCAACTATTCAGCTCAGAAATGGAGTCAGCTTGAATTAAAAACCAACCAAGTCAAAGTCACATATTTTACTAAGTTACTCTTTGTGCCAATTCTCAGTTTTTTGTGACAGTGCTTTTACTATAATAATTTTAAGTCAAATTTTTACTGAGAAACGAGCTGGCTTCCAGCTGCGGTGGCGCAGGAACAGTTTCCTCGCGGGGCAGTCACACCTACAGGTTGATCCCACCCTGCTTCCAAACTGAATTATCTTAAATTCAAACTATGACCGACAAATCAATGTTTTATTTAATTGATGAATTTGGTTCATTGAAAAAATTTATATTTGAACATCAGATTTCAAACAGAATAAGGCAGTAATGATTTTAATTTCGTTGATGCGGCTTGAGAGCAGGGTATGATCTATCTGTTGGTGTCACTGTCCTTTTACACAAATAGTAATGATAATGATAATAATAGATGTAATTAATATAGTGCACGTATCCCCTCTGCTGGGTGCTCAAGGCACTTTGCATTATCATAACCCTGGCTTTAGCTTGGCAGCCACCAGCTTGAGAGAGGCAGCCTATTATTCCCAAACAATAGCTTGATAATCCAAAGGATTGTTTAACTAAAACTTTCTAATCCACTGCCCTCTTGAGCGTGTTCCAAATAGATTCAAAACAAACAAAGAAACAAACGAAAGCTAATCTAAAACAAACATAAAATGTCACATTTTCGTTCATCTACCTATGTGGAAGCGATTCTAACATCCCAGCATTTGACCATCTCTCATGACAACATACCCATACTTCCTCTATTGCCATGATTGCCTGTCCCTCTACTTCCTAGCAATAATATGATTATAAACCTCTTTCCGTGGTATAAAGAAGCGGGAACATTCAGGGACAGATATCCCAGGATCCAATTAACATTTTAGCATCCTGAACAACATTGTCTCAATTACTTTCCTGCAAGTGATTAATGAGAATTAACATGAACATGAGAAATGAAGAGTAAAAAAATTTAATTAAAACAAAAAGTTTAATTGAAATCATAAGCATTCCTGACGCAAAGCAAGTTGAAAAATATCGGTGCTTTGTTTATTACATGTACCTAGTTATATGATGTGGAACTATCGTTCTAATTATTTTGTTACATCTTTTAAGTAATCACTTGAATAGAAACTGAAAAATTAATGCTTTTTCTTAAAATCAGTGCATTTGAAACTAGGAAATAAATCAATGTTTTCTATCTAAAGCTCATAAAGGTCAATTAGAAATGTACATATGATGCTCAATCACATGTAGACAAATTGCAAGATTATTTCATTCCCTGATGACTTTTACTGAGTAATAGTTTGACTGAATTTGAAAATAATTCATATTGAATAGCACAACCACAATGAATACATTACATCAATACGATTGAGAATAAATTGCAGAAATTCCCAAAGTGTATTCATTTCCAATTGTCAATTTAATGGGTATGTTCCTTTCAGAAAAGAAATGTTTTATTTGATTCTATGCATTGCCTGTCTCTGATAGGATCAAACCATATATCATATGCGATCAACAAAACAAATTGCTGAAAATAAAGTAAACATTTAGAGATGGACATTAGGGAGCAATCCCAATACTTATACAATTCAAGCAATGGATCAAAAGGCTTTCCAAATTCCTAAAAATAAAGTATCTTATCGTGATTCAGGTACTGATAAATTTTGTCTTACCTACTTCGCGATGAGATCAGACATCCATTCCCATCTGAGAATCAGCTGTCGCCCGCAAGTCACATGACCAAAGCTGGGGTGTGTACAGACTCAGGAAGGATAAAACAGGGTGTGGTGCATGATGGGAATTAAAAGGCTTGTCACAAAATACGCCAAATTCTCTTTGAGGATCCAGATACTTCTTTTTACATTTGTGTCATTTTTAGTCTTTTTCTTTGATGATGGCCTGCAGGAAATGAACAGAACACATCATAGGAAATAGAAACAAGTTGGAAGGGATGTTAAATGTGCTAGGTGAGAAGTCGATTACTCGCTATTTTTCTACTCTTTTCCATCTTTATGTCAGCCCCATCTCTATTCTGGAATATTTCAGATTTGAAAAGTCTTCATATTTAATCTATAAGTGGTTCTAAAAAGGTGACGAGAGTGAATGCTGATACGAAAAGCCTGATAGTGAAACAGGAAATATGGTCACATGAACAAAATGAAAAAAATGTAAATGAGGTTTACATTTTGTTCTTACATTAAATTCTAAAGTTAAAAAAACACATTTTTCACTCACTCTTAAAAAACAAAGGGTACTAAAAAAAAGGTCCATATTACTTTTGGCCTGAATATTTCAGATGAAAAGGTAGGCCTGATCATTTTTTTAATGCTTTAAAAGGCACCCTGGATCTTAAAGTGGTATGTCACAATTAAAAAACAGGAAAAATAAAACATAATTCACAATCAGTGCCCCTGGACTAATCAAACAAACTCTTTTAATTAATCCCATCAGATTCATTATTTCATATCTAAAACACACAACCTAATTCAAAGCATATGAAATTAAGAGAAGTAAAGACTTCTATTGTCTTTGCAAATAAAGGCCAAGATAAGTTAGGTGGTAACAATATAAAATTGACATAGGTTATTTCAAGGTAATAAAGTGAATAGTATTGGCAAATTAATTAATTATGACCAATAATTATTTTAAAAAATCTTAATTATGTAAAATACAATTTTGTTTGTTTTGAAATATTGAAGTCTTTGATAGTGTTCAACTTATTTGGTAATTGTGATGTAATAGAATTCAATGGTGACTTCTTCTTCTTTTTTTTTCTTCTTTTTTTTTACAGAAAGTGTCAATAAGGTTAAGAAAATGTTTCAACTAAAGAAAGTGATTATTTCAGCCAGTTGACAGCAGCTTTGACTAAATCACCAAGAGACAAGGTAGTCCTTCAAGTAAACCACAAATAAATCTGAAAGGAAATCACCTCACAATGCCATTTTGGTCAAATTTTAGGAAGAACAATCAGGAATAAGAAATATGCCATCAAAGGAGATAAAAGGAAACAATTTGTCATATTATAGGGCTCAATTGAATGACTTATTAAACATTCTCATCTTCATTGATCTTTCAAGATAGATGTTACCTCATTTCAATTTTGTCTATTGTAATTTCTTTCTTGTTTTAGAACTTTCAATATATGTTATCAAACCCGAGGTCCCACATTTTCTGCAAAACCATTATTTGAGGGAGATATAGGACCTTGAAGATAAATCATTCAAACATTCATTTTTAATTAAGAATGAAAATCACAGCCAAGGTAAAAATAATGCAAAGTCTTCAAAATCAAATTGAATAATCTTTCAAATCACCTCAAAGACAAAGACCCATTGTCTGGTCATGAATTGTCATGCAATTCTTGTCCAGGACTGATTAGTCTATAATGGGAAGCTATTACTAATACTCGATCATTTCTAATGCATTTCTAGATTTCATTCTAATTCTAACCTTTCCTAAAGAGAATCATGCACTGATGAGTCAATCAGAGAAATGCCAAAACTGCTACATTTCACTTAATCCCACCATGTTGTTTTAATCAATGATATTTCCTTTTGCCATGCTATTAATAATTGAGGTGTTGGCTTGCTCACTGCTTTAGTAGGTCAATCCACAAATATACCTCACCAAATCAAAATGTTCTCCCCTTCCTATCATTTTGTCAGATATCTATATTAATGACTGTGTCAGAATATTGCAATATAATACACAATGTTATGAGTATTTATTAATCATTTAATTATTCACTCATGATTGAAATATCTGTGGAAGAACAAAAGGAAAAAAATCCTTTGTTAATTTCAAGTAATCGTGAAATGTAGTTATATTGATTTGCATTCCCTCATTTTCTAAGTTAAATGTTTTTTTCTTTTACTTTTGTATTACATTTTAGATTGTGATGAAACCATAAAAAATTCTACTAGGCCAATATTTCAATTACTACATATCATAATTTAATTGATACCAATATAACTCTACTAGTGCTCATTCATTATTGAAAGCAATCAAAGTACATAACATAAGTCAGATTGAAGAAATTGAAATGCCTACATAAACAGAATAAAACTTACAAAAAAAGTCATACAATGATACAATATGGAAGAATATATCTTGTTAATTCAAAAATAATAAGTGAATAGCTATGGTGAAGCATATGAATATTGTATAATTGGTGCAAGAAGAATAAATGAGTGATTTGCAGGTCAAATCAGGCAAATCATAACGGATAAGAAGGAATAAAGAAGGCAGGAGGCCGACAGGAATAGAAAGTAGGCCCGTACAAAACACTGCCTTTTGTGACAAAAAGTGAATCATTCTAGCCAATTAGGTAGCGGGCGCCAATCTGCTGCTTCTAGTAAATGATGTCAAGGTGTGAGCATTATCAAACAAATTGTTCGGATGGATAAGAAATTGAAAACAGGATGTAAAGGGAGCACTTGGGACAGAAAGTAACAATGCCTTCATAATGAGAGGCACAAAGGAATTCCAATATAAACCAAATAGGTGAGCAAATCCTAATAATCTGCCAGCTTCCGCTTCAAAACCAACAATAAAATCACAAATCTAGCACAAAAAAAGCAACTGGAAGAGGGGGACTTTTGACTCATAGCATTTGTGGGAGCTGTAGTTTGAAGTAATAGTGATAAGAGTAATCATACAATGTATTATCTGTAGAAGAAACAAAAGAACTACAATAAAGTGGTAAGATTAATTATCACCACAATACAAATAATAATAGTAGCTATAGTGAAAGTAAAGTAAAACAAGTAACAATCAGAAGTACGGGTGAAAGTAAAATAGTGATAGAAGCAGAAATAGAGGTAGCAAGTAAGAGTATGTTGTACTAAGAGTAGTATAAGTGTACAAGTAAGAAAGAGTAGTACAGTCCAACCTCGTGATAAAGAACACTGATATAACAAGACCTTGATATAACAAGACCTTGTTATAACAATTAGGTAGTTTTCTTGGTCCATCTCTTCGTATTTTAATGCACTTTGGCCCTGATATAACAAGGTTTCGATATGAAGAGATAATTTCTCTGGTCCTAAGGACCTTGTTATAACGAGGTTTGACTGTAGTAAGAGTAGTAAAAATAAAACGGTTTTAGGCCATAGTAAATGTAGTGGTGCTTGTAACAAGAGAAGTTAAAAGAGTACTCATCAGGAGCAATAAGAATGGGTTAATAAAAACTAGCAATTTCATGATTTCCGAGCAAAGTGAATCAATATCAAAAGCACTAGGTGACTCTATTCATTCCAATGAGATTGGGGTGCTGCTTTGGAGTGCATGAAGACTGAATACAAATGAATTAAAATCATATTGTAAAGAACCAATAAATAAGTGGGGTAAATTATTATGATGTTTGTAATAAGTTTCCATTTCCAGTACCTGATCGGTCTTAAAATTCAAATCATGCACAGGAACTTGTGATAAGGCTATTTCTCAACTGATTATTGTTTTATCTTTGCAACATAACCATTTCTAGATGGAAGAAATTTTCTCTTGAACTAACAGATAAGATAAAACAATGGATTTGAAATCTATTGTGTAAAAGAAGCAGCAATGGATGTGATTTTGAAACCCATCAATCTCATTGAGAAGCTGAAATTATATCAAAACTTCTGAACGCTAAATCATAATAGACTGAAACTGATTGAAATCAAAGAGCTTATGAATAGAAAAATCAATGGGGATAAGCTCTTGAAAGTATTACAAAAGAAATAATATCTTTAAAATGAAAGACACTTAGGAGGAAACTTAATATGAGACAGATAGGAGATGACTGGAGTCTGAAAGCAATATCAATGAAGGACAATTAAAACTGTCTAGCTATATGAAATCCTAATGATCACAACAAACAAGGAGAGAGAATCACAAGAAAGGAGACACAAAAACAGATATTAGCACACACAAGATCAATGACCACCTAAATTTCCCAAATAAACTTGCAGATAAATCAAATATTTCTTTTTCTTTCGCATCCCCTTGATTCCCAGCACAGAATCCTCATTAAAACGGGATTGGTTATGAGTCAAAGTAAATGAGCTCCGTCACGATTAATAACTGACACTCACTAATGGGTGCGTGGCGGAAAAAGCGGAGGAAACTGGCGGCTCCAGCGTGGCTGTCTCCCCCGCGCTGAATCCACAGACCGAGAAGCAAACTCCACCCCAGGATGTTCCCCTGTGAAAGTAGAAGAGGAAAGAAAGGGGGTTAAGAGAAAATAGCCCATCACCAGAAAGGAGCTTGTAAAGTTGAAATTATTTTCAGATTGGACAGCTGGAATTATGAAAGGGATATTATGGATGATTCTATCTTTATATAGTTTCTTCTCTTTTCTCCTGCCGCCGACAATCAGGAAGCCACTTCAGATAACTCTGGCCTTCAGACAATTTAGGAGTTTCTTCCATCCTCCATTATTTCATTTTCTCTCTTTTGCTTCTTTCCTTACTTGTATTGTATCACCAAGTAATAACTATTTTCTCTGTCTCTCATTTTATCTTAATAACTTTTAGAAATCATTACATGTGTTTCTCTAACATTATTAACGTTGAAAAGCCAGGGTAAATAAATAATACATGCATGATAAATAATAATAGGGCTCATGTGAAATTCCTAAATGCCAAATGATACTAGTCCACTGCCATGTGGTTAGACTGAATACATATTCTTTATTCGAATCTTCACCAAAGATTCTGAATAAATGTATTCATCTAACCATTTAAGATCTATTATTTTTTATGAGTTTCTCATTACCTGTTGGCAAACAGGAATAAAATAGATGTTTGGAAATTTAAAACGGTCATTAATAATAGAAAGTAACAGATGTAGAAACAGATATTAAGTTTAATTACCAAGGTAAATAGAAATCAAGTTCCATATTTCAAGGAAATATAAATTTCAATGCAATGATTTTACTGCCATGTGGTTAGACTGAATACATATTCTTTATTCGAATCTTCACCAAAGATTCGGAATAAATGTATTCATCTAACCATTTAAGATCTATTATTCTTTACTAGTTTCTCATTACCTGTTGGCAAACAGGAATAAAATAAATGTTTGAAAATTAAAAAAACAGTCATTAATAATAGAAAGTAACAGATGTAGTAACAGATATTAAGTTTAATTACCAAAGTAAATATAAATCAAGTTCCATATTTCAAGGAAATATAAATTTCAATGCAATGATTTTACTGATATCAAAATGAGAGTTTCTTCACTTACTCAAGGTTTTAAGACAACTTAAGTTACTATTGATAATGTTATAATATCATAGACTAAAAATAAAAATATGAGTTGAGGAGTATCCATTCTTAATGCTGGATGGAAACACATGGGCGTGGGCTGATAGAGATGTGACAGATATGCTTTGGCTTACTGCAGATGAAGACAGGAGTTACCAATTTACTATGACAGCTCATAATTGAAAACGTATGTAGGAAAATTTGGAGAATAGAAATCCATGCTCCATCATTATGAATGGTTACAGAACTTGACTAAATTATACAACATCCATTGCGTGAACTAATATAGAAGCCACAAAATAAACTATGACTGAAGTATTACTAGTTTTTAAACGTCATTAGGAACCTGAATACACATGGGGCGTGGGTTGATAGAGATGTGATGGAGATGGTAGGGCTTAAAGGAGATGAACCTAGGATTGCCAATTTGCTATGACAGCCCATAATTCACCATCTCTCTTGACCTTTTATTTACAAACATGACTCATTTTGATATAATTACTTCAAGTCTACAAACTAGATGCTAAATTTAGGCAACTTATATGTTTGCACCCTACTAACCCTCACTCTCGATCGAAATTCTTGTTCCTATACCCCTCCCCCTCTCTCTCTCTCTCTCTCTCTCTCTCCCACCACGCCTTGTCTGTAGAAACCATGGGGTCATATTTGAATACACAAGCAAGCTCCACATATTGACAAATAACATTATTTAGAAAATATGGAAATAAGAGCTGTCCATCAGCATTGCCAAAGAGTTTGGCCTGAGGGAGCAGAAGTATGATACAGCCCTTTCCAATTAATCACTTTGTACTTTTCTCCCTGGCTCTGTAGGCATTAGAAAAGGAATTAAGATATGACATAAATAGATTTGTTGTTTATTTTCATCCACAAATCAACAAGATTTAGTAACTCTGAGTAATACAATGCCTTTGGTCTTCAATTGTTCTGCATGTATTACTAAAGACTATTTAAATAATAAATTGTGTTTAGATGTATTGTCTCAATTGCAATTGTTGTCACCACCTTTTAAAATGATGACAACATGGCAGACTAAATTTCAATTCTTAATTCCTTCCTGAAAGTATTCATATGAAAAGTAAAACTTAGTGGCCTGTATTCTGATGTCAGGTTTAACTTAAACTAGAATTTAAATCTTCGGTTTAAGTATGGGTAGCCCAAAGTGCCAAAACTTTATTTAAACTGTTTAATTCTTATGTTAACTGCTGTCTTTTCTCATGCTCTAATAATGTATAAAACTATTTAAGTTTTTATTCCAAGACAGTCTCTAATACTATGAGTGCCAAATGTGCTGGTAAATTAAAAACCGACTGTTATAGCTTCAAGCCTATTTTGGCTTTCCATACTTAAACCACAGATTTAAACTCAAGTTTAAGTTAAACCTGACATCAGAATACGGGTCAGTATCTTTCATTTTGATAATTAGCTACAAACCTTATTAAATAAAGTAATAACATTGTACTAAATTCTGACTCCCATAGAAATAACTTTACACTTGAAATGAGATCATTCCTACAGAGGGTTTAAAGTTTTTTCACCAAATCAAATTGAACAAATGAACAAAATGACAACATCCCATGTTAGGTTTACAAGATGAGGGGGTAGTCCATTTACAAATAGCTTTCCGATGCTGTCTCCAATCGTGATTAAAGTATAAGCATGAAGAGGGGTCAAAAGTATATCATAGAAGGTAATTATTGAGTTTGGAGACACAAATCTGCCTGGCATTTTGAATGTCTCTCTATCACTCCTTTTTATCCTTTTTCTTTCTGAAACTGTATGACATATCTTCCTGTTCGTCCCCTTGGTATTTCTATCTCTATGGAGGCTCCAAGCGGGGTGATTACAAAGTGATCTTAGCGTGCCCAATTAAAAATACAAGTATGGCATTTGATGGGCAAAGGGTGATATGTTAGATATTGGAGAAGAAAGTAAAGTGGTACAAGAGACATCCTAATTCTGACTATAAGATGTTTCATTTCAGTAAAGGATATTAGAGCCCAAATATAGTTAGGGTCAAGATTCATTAATCTAAATGAAGTACATAAATCTGAAATATGCTGTAACCATTATACAATATTTCCAGAATCTGATTTTTTAAATATTTATCTATTTATCTATTACCTCTATCATATTTAGCACTTTTATGACAAAAATTTTTTTATCGACCCTTTGATCTTTATTTGCGAGATTCAGAATCTTGGACAAAAAAAGTAGCAAAAGTGCAGATAAACAAAAAATCAACAATGTTTATAACTAAATGGATAGGCTTCTTTCCTGGAAACATATTTAACAGTATCTCATCAATTGGCTAAGCTGACCAACCAATCACACACAGGTGTCAACTTGACAATTACAAAGGCCAGGATCATAATGTTTTCCGAAGATAATACTGCATGGCAGTTTGGCAACACCCTTCCCTTTCCTGACCTCTGCAATGAAATATGGAATATGAATGTTGATTCTTTGTAGAGTACTTAATGAGATCCTGCACACAACGTCTTTATTTCGCTCTCCATATTTCAAAACAACCTTCTTTTTGTATGCTTTTTTGTAATGTCATGAAGAATGATAAAGAGCACACTGTCTTTTTAAAGAATAATGTCTCAAATAAGTGTTGATTATCCCTGCTATAATCATGAAATAAATAAGACAATCTAAATGAATGAATTGAATTGTAAACCACTCAATTATAAGCATACTTGAGTATGCATTTTATACAGGACCAACACATTTACAATTACAGATACAATGTAGAACTTGATAACGAATATCATGTTGCATTATATCATAAAAATACCAATTAATCCAGAACCTCATTGGAAATGAGCCTTGTCTGCTCTTACGGATCATCCTGTCATGTATCTCACTGATGAATAAATCAGAACAATTCAAATCAAATAAAAAATCAATATCAAACTCAATCCATTTCATAATTCAAATTGCAGGTAAATTTTAGTTTTATCAAAAACTTTGTTCCCAACGGTGTCCAGGAGTAAAAAGTTATATGTCATCCAAAACAAATCAGAGTAAAAAGCAAGATCAGCTAAGATAGATACTCTGATTAAAAAAACATTGCAGAAGTTCATATAAACTACTGAATAAATGATACATGAAAGTCATGATATCCAAATTTTAAAAGATTAGGGGTAACCTTTAAAAGAATAATTGAGGCATTTTGTTAGCATATATCGATTCTAAAAAAAAAATAATGAAAAAAAAAATTACTTCACTGACAGTTCATTAATACTAGACATAAATCATTTTCATTAAAATCATTAAAAATCACTACCAAGATATCAACTTCTTTGTTTACTTCAGTTTAATTGGCACCTTAGTCCCAAGCATGCCTCAAAACCTATGGTAACTAAAAAAAAGCCCATGAACCCTCCAATCCCTATGTCCATCCGCACTCTCTAGATCCCCTACATCCAACCCAAGCATATCTCCTTCACTCACGGGGGATCGCGAGCAGGCGACACACGCACCCCCAGACGACTCCTTGCTCAAGATGCTACTCTCTCTCTCTCTTTTCTCTCGCAGGATAGGGGTTGT
Organism: Temnopleurus reevesii; assembly: GCA_036244855.1. NCBI lineage: Eukaryota > Metazoa > Echinodermata > Echinoidea > Temnopleuroida > Temnopleuridae > Temnopleurus > Temnopleurus reevesii. Next base: position 193,858 of record BQKZ01000303.1, read on the forward strand.
TTGGAAGCCCGGGCTGCAGCTGGTTGCCGCCTGATGGAGAGATAATTACTAGCTCTGGCACCTCCTTGTCCAAAATCTTTAATCTTATATTGGTCTGTCACCCAGCGGCAATGTCTTCCAACATCAAGATTTTTTCCTTTTCTCTTTCATTATCAAATCATTTTTTCCCTTTTTACCTTATTTTTCTACTCTGGATATTTCCTTTCCTTGTCTTACTTTGAATGTGCCAGTTATGGGAAAATGTGATGAAAGAAAAGAACAAACATATTGTTTTAAGTTTATAAGGCACTTCTGAAACTATCTTAGCCCCAAAACAGCTTCCCCCAAATGAACATTTATAAAGTAAAGGAAATATTCATTTGGATTCAACATAAAATATGTAACTTGTAACAAAAGAAATGTGAGTGCTCATAGGATTGATTACAATCTTAATAATACTTAAAAGTTAATCATTCTGATCTTTTATTTGCGCATCCATAGAAAACATATACCTCATATAAGTATTACAGTTTACAAAATTTTGCGAAAATGCAACAAATAGAATGAAATGGGACAAAAAAAACCATAAGCATGTTCTAGGTTAAACCAGTTTTGGGAGGATTTAACTACTTTGTGACCTGTAGTAAAGGTATTACCATAATTCAGTTTTTCAATGGCAAATTAGAGCATGTTCATAGTTAGTTTGATTAAAATCGATCAAGAAATGGCTTAATTATTGCAAAATAAAAAATGATGCTGCAGTCTCCCTCCCTAGCACAACATGCTTCACGTACAAAATGAATGCGAACTCACACACCACAGACAATACCACCGATTGCTCCGCCCATTCCGGGCCGACGCTACCCAGTGTGAAAGCAATTAGCACACCGTAGGGATCATGGCTGATTGGCGTGTTTGACGAAAAATACTCCAGAATATGTACCAAATCTATACCAAAGTGTTAGTGATCAGAGTAAGATATAAAAATTACACAATTTCATTCATAAACGCACATATTTTTTATGCACCACTTCATACTGTTCAAAATCAAATCATATTATGAACGTACTTCTAGATATTTGATCAAGGTGAATAATGGAAAATTTATGGAAGATCATTTGTCAAATCAGACCACTTTTCATCCATAAGATAAGTCACATGAAAACTCTATTCATCATATCATCTTCTTTTTTTAACATTGAGAGAGATAAAATAGAATAGAATCTCAATTCATGTCAAAAGAGCCATTCCATAGTGGTCCAAATGGCTGCTGCTGTTTCTTCTAGCAGTGAGGAAGACCCCCCCCCCCCCCACCTCCCTCGCACAATCCCGTATCTACTTGTGGAAGTAATCTATTTACAAATATATCTTTATTAATCGAAGAACCATACAATAGAGAAATAAAAACCAAGAATTAAAGATGTAATTTGATCATGGCTAACTGCAACATCCAGCCCCTATCCGGATATAATGTCCAGTATTCATGTTTGTGTAGCAAAGTGTTTGTTTTTTAGAATGTGCATGTTGGTTCAATCACTAAAAGGGTCTGTTGCTTGTCTTTCCAAAGATTGAATCTATTGAATGTGTGAAATGGAGACCATAAATTGGAGTACAACAAATAAACATTCTTTTATTCATTTTTACACTTCACATGTCATTTGATCAATGTTGTATATTATTTATGTTTTACTTTGTAAATTAAAATCACAATTCAGCTATTAGCTGCAATGATTTTTATTCAATAAACCATTTATCTATCTATCTATCTATCTATCTATCTATCATAACCACTACAAAATACTGAATCTAAATCTATATCAGAAGCTTAAAACTTACAGCAGTGATGAACTTTTTCGCCAATTTATACCTACCATTAGTCACTTACGTATAAAAATCATAAGCTGACGGACATCAGTTGCGTGTCAAAATGAAATATTAAAATTTGGTCAGCAAATATCGAGTTTCGCAATTATTATAATATACAATATACTTTCATTTCATATTTTGTTCTTTGACCAAATCACATAAGTGTTTTTATTGACAGTCATTGTCACAGATCCTTGTCACGATATCTTAATTCCCTGCCAATGGTTTCACTCCCTCTGAATAGTTTCCTTCTCTAAAGCCTTATTCCTGTGTTTAGGTACCTGTCAAACACTATTTATTTCCTCCCCTTCCTCCCTTATCCCCTTGCCTAATTCTATATAGCTGTCCCCTTAAGTATGACTTATCCTCTCCTCACTTCCCTTGCTTCTAGTTTCTATTCCTCTCTATGTATCTTATTTTTAATATCTCCCTCTATATATCCCCCATCTCACTATTATTTCCGATCTTTGCTTCATCTTTTCCTTCATACTTTGTGTACAATATTGGCCTCTCTATCTTTTTCTGTCTGTATCGTTCATTTATATATTCCCCCATCCCTCTCTCTCTCTCCCTCTCTATCTATCTCTATGAATTTCCTTACTATTTGTATCTTCTCTCTTTATTTCTTAGATGTCTTTTTGTCAGTCTATTTGGACTTGCCTTTCCAATAATCTTTTTCTGCTCATTTTCTCCATCTCCCATCAGACTTATCTTATACCTACCATCATCACATCTGCCATCCTCCAAAAATGTCCTCCTTAATATTTTTATCATCTCAATCTACATTCACCCTTTTCTCCCTTTCACTCTCTCCCTCCCTTCCAGTATCTCTTTTTTCCTCTCTCTCTATCCTCCTCCTCCCCTCGGCATGTTCATCCACAATCACTGCACACACCCAAACAAGAGAGTGACAGCACCTTGGGAAAATATGAAAGATTTGTCAAATTTTCTGGCCGGGTGTTAAGTGTTTCAATCCACGGTGATTTGCTCGGCTGAAAGGAAATACTAATACCGTGTGAGGGGCGGGCGCATCCTCGACTATTAGCTTGGCGTCGAACTGACGGGGTCTGAGACAACCCCCTCGTGTTGTCACCTTCTGAACCCCATCGGGATTTGTCGGGTGAACTGATCTCCCAACCAATACCGGATTAAGGGACGTATGATCAGGTACAAGCAATTGGAGAGGAACACTTGAGATTGCAAGGCTACAAGAAGTTCAAACAGTAAATAAACCCTAAGGTTATTTCATTTTTTATAAAAATCCATTTCAATACTCTGATGAAGATAGAGATAAATGCATTGATTCCAGAAGTAACTTTCTGTCATAATCAAATGTTAAAAACATCTACAAACTTTCACTACGCTGAATATATCTGACTCGTGGTTTTAAACTATAAAAACACTTACATATAACACTTCACACAATTGTATCAAACTTACTTCTCCAAAGGTAGTCTTACTTCATAAAAATTTAATGAATAGGTAATAATAGCTTCTTTGCTCTCACATTCAATGAAATTCCTTTGCTTTCATTAATAGCTAATTACTTGATATTAACTTCTTGTTATAGGGACAACTAATATTGATGAACAGGATCCATTTATCATGATCAATTACTTTCCTTTCCTGGATGAGTTTTGTCTCTGTACATTCTCACTTTCACTCGTTGGTTTCCTGTTGTATCTTATTGACCAATCACAGAAAGGCAGAGGCTTCTTAACTGGACAAGAGAAGGTATAACTTTAGAATAATTAAATCATCGTATTTCTATTGTATGACATGATTTTTATCAGCTCATTTCCTTGAATCTGAATCTACATTGTACCTAATCCAAATCCTTTTTGTTAGAATCATTTTCTTTTAAATGCTAATGATATTTATATACAAACAAATTTATCAATTTTCGTTGATCATAAAATGCCTTTTTCCTTGATTTTAATTGTTAAACTCTGATTAAAAATAAGTTGGTTGATATTTTGATACCTGCTTAATGTAATGTAGAAAAGTTTGACCTTGTATACACAAGTAAATCTGAAAATGAAACAATAAACAAGATGTAAATCATTTCAAAATCAATATTTCATTCTGAAATTGTTTAAGAAAGATGACATAAAATCAAAAGGGTGTCAAATAATGTCAGATGACAATATTCATCCCAAAATAACTGCAATTTTCAACACATATTCATGTTTTGTTTATATTACATAAGAGTATCAGTGTTTAGTTTTTTCCTAATTCAATGGATGTCCTATAGGGATATTGCATTGTGATGGTAATAAATTGGAAATGAATGCAATCCTGTTGTATAATTTTTTTTAGGTCATGCATTTACAAAATTGATTTCATCCTCTGTTTTCATGATCAATCTCCACCCTTTACCTTGTGGGCTTTTTGTCCTTGTCACTCTCACTTTTTATCAATTAGCAATAAGAGTTCAAACAAATCCTGTTCATACATCACCTATAAGAAGTATCTTCAATAAAATACAAACTTGTATGATTGGTAGGCCTATAAGTTAAAATATTCCTATTCCATGTAAATCAATGAATCAATGCATAGGTAGGACATTTGCAACCAAGCCAATCTAAAGACAGTCTGGAGCCTGAACATTTAGCATTACTCTTCCAATCCAAGGATGTATTTAGAATAAACTAGATGAATCTTCAACCGCGCACGGTCGAAATTTCTGCCTCCACCATCACGCGATCAGAAGGATATGTACGGCTTGTTCCATGCCATCAGAAATCAAAAACATTTTACAAATTTTGGGCACTGCGACCTTTGACTCCGTGAACCCAAAATCTCATCAGATCTCCTCCACATGCTTATACATAATTGAGCTACACACTGTAAGTTTGACAGAAATTGGTTCAATTTTCTGTTAAATAAGTTATAGCAATAATGAGCTATATCGGTTGATTTTGTACAAGTTTTTCTGCCCAGTGACCTTCGCCCTTTGACCCACTGAACCCAAAATCTAATCAGTTCATCCTCACATGCTTATACATACTTGAGCAAAGTTTGGTCAAAATCTGTATCGCAGTTCTGAACTTATTGCAGTAACAAGCTATTTTGGGAGATTTTTAACTAGTTTTTGGCCCTGTGACCTTTGACCTTTGACTCATTGAACCCAAAATCTAATCACTTCATCTTCACATGCTGATACATATTTGAGACATGTTTAGTCAAAGTCTGAATAGCAGTTCTGAACTTATTGCAGTTACAAGCTATTTTGGGTGATTTTTTACAAGTTTTTTGGCCCTGTGACGTTTGACCTTTGACCGATTGAACCCAAAATCTAATCACTTCATCCACACATGCTTATATATACTTGAGCCAAGTTTGTTTAAAATCTGTACACCAGTTCTCAACTTATTGCGGTAACAAGCTATTGTGGGTGATTTTTACAAGTTTTTTGGCCCTGTGACTTTTGACCTATGACCCACTGAACCCAAAATCTAATCAGTTCATCCTCACATGCTTATACATACTTGAGCCAAGTTTGGTCAAAATCTGTACTGCAGATCTGAATTTATTGCGGTAACAAGCTATTTTTGGTGATTTTTTACATGTTTTTTGGACCTGTGACCTTCGACCTTTAACCCACTGTACCCAAAATCTAATCAGTTCATCCTCACATGCTTATATATACTTGAAACAAGTTTGGTCAAAATCCGTCAAGCAGTTCTGAACTGATCGCGGTGACAAGGTCCGGACGGACGGACACCGGACACAAGGACAGACGGACGGACAACCCAAAAACGTAATGCCTCCGGCACCACCTTACGGTGGCTGAGGCATAAAAAAGTGATCATAGGTAACAGATAGCTGACTATATATACAAATATATGATATAGCTATAAATCTATGCATGAAAGTGAGTTAAATACATGTATGGCCCAGATAGCGATGAACTTGTTGATATGGCAGTTTCATGCAGCACCTTTGAAAACCATCTTCCACTTCCAGGGAGATAAAAATCTACTTCCCGAAATGATTCCTTCAATATTTTTCATACCTACTCCTTTCTACCACTGCTCAACTTAGTGGGTGTCCGACAATTAAAACAATCAGCTCAATCCTTTTTCACACCTAGGCATATTTTGGGAGGAAACATTTGTGTCAGCAATGAGCACGGGGGAATTTGGACTTCATCCTAAATTCTAAATGAACTTTTACTCTGAGTTATTGCAATGGTATTGCAAGAACATTGCAACCTATTCTGATAGACATGGGTCTGCTTACTTATATAATATCACTGCTAAGACCACCAAAGCAACTTTCAACCAATAGCAGCTTGCTTGCAGTGCCTCTATCAGAGGAGAAGTATTATGGACTAAATGTAATGCTGAACAAAAATCCTATTCCATACTTTATCAATCATCTTTTTCTTAACCTTTTTTTCCTCGGCAGACAGCAACAATTTACACCTTTGATACATGTAGAAAAAAAATACTTGCTAAATTATATGGAATCTTTGTCTTGTATCTTAGTGTTGTTTCAATGCTCCTCTATGCAAATAATATGCTTTCTTGTAGGCAATGATAAATAGCAATAATCAAGGAATTGTTGTGAATCAAAGGGTTTCGGGTTCAATTCCCACCTGATACTAACTAATAAAAATTGCTATTATGCTGCACTTTACCCTTTCATGATTGGTTATCTGGTAGGAAGCAAGTGTGCTTTGGTCCAACGGTCAAGCACTGTTTTCCAGGGGGCCCTGTGAACAAATAAGTACAAAGAGTAAAAAACAATGACAAAACAATGAACACAAACAAGTACAAAAATAAGGGAACAAGAAATCCATTGATGACAATTATGTCATTCATGGAAATTCCTGCAGAATCATTGATGCTGATTGGACGTTGCAAACCTATATCACAGTAGTTTCCGTTATGGGTAAATTTGTTATCCATGGTCGGTTTAATGCAAATAGTCAAAATATTTCAATTTTTAATGCTTCTGTTTCTTATATTCCCTCCTTAAAGAAAATAATGCATATACCTCACACCAAGTTGGCAGTCCTGACGTATCGCTGGTGGGCCAAGTTTCAGCTTCTTAAACAACACATTTGTATGGTTTTGATTGGCCATCTGCATTTTGAGTCAGCACTTAACTATTTCTGGTACAGGGAACTCAAAGTGGGAAATAGTGAGGTAAAATAGAGAAAGTGAGGAGGAACAGGGAAAATATTTGAAAAGGAGGAAGAAAGAGAGATGATGATCAACACCCGAAATCAGCTGTCACCTCCGCGCTTCCCTGAACAGGACATTACAAATGAGAGCCACTAATCGCCGATTTCGACGTCTTCCTCTTGCCCAACAAAAACAGTGATGCTCTGGCACGCAACCGCGGTGTTTCGAACGTACCCCCCCTATCTCAATTCCGTGAGATGCAGTCACCTGGCCATGTCTAGGGAGATGCGCTTCCCACACAGATTCTTATCACTGTTTTGTGTGTAATTCCTTTTGAAGGCGAGGTATTGACCTGGTTCAATGTTATAAAGAGCCGATTGACTAAGGCGTAGGGGGAAGAGGAAGGCATCAAGAAGAAGAAGTAGAAACAAAAGTGCAGACCTAAGTCCAACTAAATAAGGAGGAGGGGGACACTCATTCATTATCTCTTCCAAACGTCTTTCATTTCCGTGATTGTCTGTCACTTTGACAAGGTTTCGGGTCTGGTTTGAATTATATGAGCAGCTCTAGGGCCACAAACAGATCGTTCCATCAAATATAGAAAGACGTTGGTTGGCACTTTTACACAAGAATATTTATATTTCTATTCCAGGAGAAAAAAAACAAGATTTATCAAGATTCATTCCTACTTTGCATATCAAGATGGGAAGCACCATCACAAAATAATATATTTCTTTCAGTAAAATCATGATAATTTGACGCCTAAAGATAGCCTACATGAGTACAATATTTCTAAGATGCTTAAACTTACATCATGGAAATCCCACCAAGAAAAATGAGCTTTGGTTCTTTTCCAGCGACTGAAACTTTAAAAACGGCCTGACCCAACCTTTCTTAAAAACTTTTCTCCCTTTTTCTCAAATTAAAAAATAACATTATATTGATTGATAAAAAAAGAATGAAATATGACCTGAAAGCTCCTTTTTAAACAATGTTTGGGTTTCCATCTTTCTGAGCCTTATTTCTTATGTGAAATGTGTGAAGAAAATGTTTAAAAATTAAAATAATTTTTTTTTGACAAACCAACTATATTTATGTAAGATTGCAGTGCCTGGAGAAATAAAGAAATCTCCTTGGCCTAAAAATAGACATAGCATAATTCATGGTTTTAATTCTGACATCTTTCGGAGTACTTAGCAGCGGATGATTTTTGTTTCAGGTCACAACATTCAATGAAACATTGAAGATTACTATGTTTGAAAAAAAATTGTCACAATCAATTCAAGTGTTTTGGTTTATTTTTGATATATATACAATGGTCACTTTTTGTTTTAATCATTAGGCCACTTAAAGTGACATTTCATTTTTTCCATTTCATTTTTTGTTACCACATACCTTGTTTCTTAAAGGTTTCATTTAACAGTACAAAATCATCCTGAAATAGGATCAAATGCAAGCCACCCTATTGGAATCTTTAAAACTAAGAATATCTGAAAGTATGACAGAATAAATACTAAATACTAGTAATAAACAATTACCATCCAAAAGAGTAGACAAATAGATCTGCATTCAGAAAGCATGTGGCTTTAGGCCAGCAAATGATCACGCTCTACTCGCCGAAGATTCCTGCATAGGTTTATCCACATATTGTCAGTTGCTGTAGAAAGATAAGCATACGACCAGAAATTTAACAATTATTAATTAAAAATTAATTTTATCCTGAAGCATACACCACCATTAGGATTATACAATTCAGGTGATTCTTGTTTTAGCCATTAAAGATTTAAAGTATTGTATATTTCACCAGCTGAATCAGCTAAGTTTTATTTCATTCTCAAAAATGTTAGGTATTCCCTTTAGAAAAGCAGACATTTTGGAAAATTTTGATAGCGAAAGTCTGCCCCTTGGCATTAACAATCAAATGAAAGCAAACAGGGACAGGATAGACTTCTCCCACAACCACAAAAAACTAATAAATGGACAGTTTCCTTTAACTCCATTCACAGAAGAATGCTCCAGCCCAGACCATTGGACTTGATGTTCAAGTAATTGGCTAGCCAACTCTGTGACAGAAAATGCCCTTTGGTTAAATATGCATTAGTAACTTCATTCCTACTTCTAATCTGACACTTGTTTGACCAACCACTCAATGAAATGGTATGGAAAGAGATTATTTGTATTCGGTCCTCCCTAAGGAAAATTGGATATAATTGATTGAACCATGTTTTTTGCATAGGGGTTCATTCATGCTGTCTGTTTGTATCAAATAATAATGACAAAGAGTGAGAAATAATGGGTACTACAATAATTTGGTACTTATTGATATTATAACAGGCCAAAATTATATGCAATAGCAATGTATTCTGATCTAACAATGGTCAATTAATAATTACATCAATGGATGTGCTGTGTATTTATAGTATGAACCTGATCAAGTATACTCCAGTGGACCAGTGGTCGTGACACCAGACTAGTAAACCAGCAGTTGTAGGTTCCAACCCCACCTGGGTTGTGCTTCATAAAGCTATAGATCTATGCACAACTCTACAAATAACTGGTAACCATTTCCTGCACTCAATTGATAACCCTTGGCACTGAATCACACAGGAGATATGGTCACCGGTCATCCACAGACCCCTGCATAGATCTACAAACAGATTCATGAAACCCTGGAACTGAATCACACAGGAGAAATGGTCACCAGTCATCCATAGACCC
>BQKZ01000304.1:0-17678 GCA_036244855.1 Temnopleurus reevesii
TTAAAATGGTTATAGAAAAGTCAATTTTTGATAAAATAAAATACACTGCATGGAACCATACTTGGTACAATAAAATGTGTGGTACTTCATTTTACCAGTATCAAAAATATGAAATATTGTTGCATACATTGTGAAATTAATGTATGTTTTTACTACATAATAGATATAGATCATCGATCCGAGACTATACAAATATTTTTTCGCTACGACACAGATTATTTTTGGAATCGACAATACCTTGTTCTACAAAGCGGTGTTGGCATTTCTTTTGTCATGTTGACTGCAGTGAACAAGAAGTTTATTCATCTTTCTTAAACTTTGTTTGATTAAAACAAAAGTGACCTCGCATTATCCCTGAATCTATTCTACAGTATGAAAGTTTAAGGGGAACTTTACCCTGACATTGATGTGTTGTTAGTAATTGGAAGAAAAATAAATAGGCTGAACACACTATGAAATTTTGAGCAAATCGGACAATCTGTTAAAAAGGTTTTTTTTCAAAATATTGCATTTCCCCACTAATGGGTATCCTTGAATGTGAAACTTTGGCATAATCTGTGATTTCATAAATAGAGAATTCTTCATTGACTCTGTACATGAATTAATGGGTTGTCATATTTCAATTGAGGAATCGCCACTATTCTCTGTGAAATGCTTGGAGCATTGATAGCCCATATCATATTGAACCAAAAAAAAAAGTACAATTTTGTCTAATTTTCTAAAAAAAAAAAAAAGAAGAATGTAGAATACTGTGTACAAAGTGAATAGATCGCTCTCCATGTTGGAAGGCATTTTGTATATGTGTAGGTTGCCAACTCGAGGAGCCCACGAGGGGGGGGGGGGGTTGTAAATCACAACTTTGAAAATTCATATTTTTTAATGGATCATGCGATTTTGCTCAATTTTCTTTTTACAGTGGGATAATTTTATTTTTCTCCATCTACTGGGGTTGATTCCCCTTTAGCGATCCCGGATGTGTAATCGCCAGGATGATATTTTACAAAACATTTAAATGTTTATATTTCCATGGCTTCTAGTTCTTTTAAGTTGTGAAAACATCCGTCTGAATATTTTAGCTTTCCTTCCTACTAGTGCTTTAAAAGGATTGTTTCACTGACAGGTCGTTTCAGGAATTAACGATCATATATATCTACATATCAACATCTTTAAAAAAAGACTGTGATTAATCATACAAGCATTAAACCTGGAAATTTAGAATTTTTTTTTTTTTTTTACTTTATGAATTGAATTTCTAAAGTTTTCTGCTACCAATATCCAATTTTGTCTGCCGTTCTGTAGAATAAACGGACACCAGAATCAAGCAATTAGATATTTGAAAATGATTAAATTTAACAGATATATTTCACAATGCTGGAGACAAGTTGTGTCTCCGTCCCGGCGAAGCGTGCACCAGTCGGGCGACCTTTCGCAAAGGCCGACGGAACCTATTGAGACGTCCCTGCGACGCGTCGCGACGTCTCTACAAGATGCGACGACGCGTTCACTATTCTCCACAACCATTATAAGTCGCGACAAAGCGTCGTCGAAATTGTAACTGCAACGTTGGTGAGACAGGCGGTTAAAATGTTTCAAATTCAAAAGTACTAATCTAAAGACAAAATTATTTCATTGAAACATATTCAGAATTGGAATGTTACTATGCATGCGTCAAAATGGTGGCAGCATCGCCAGACTAAAACACCGAGCACCCTTGTTTATTATTTCAACTTCTCTTACAGTAAATGATCATATAATTAACTAAGACAAACCTTTCTACTGCATTATTTTTTTATTGCATTTGAGATGTTAAAAGGGAAAATTGATTGCTCGATCACGTATGCAATGAATCATGTACAATCAAAATAAATCGTTCTCCAACATATTGTCACAAAAAACTGGCGATCCACTTTTTCTTGCTCCCCAGACAATGCTCATTTCTAAATGTTCAAGATGTCTCTCTCAGTTTATTAATATTGAGCTGTTAACCTACATTTTCTAGAAAACTCCGATATCACCATATTCCTTTCGCAATTTACATGCCAAATAAACAATTTCATCCATTCGAAGTTGAAACTAGAAACTAAAAACTGGAACTGTTTCGAAATATGACATGGTATTGAAAGAAGGAGAACTGAAAGAAAATATCTAGAGAATAATGAATTTCTATAGGAGGAAAAGAAAAAGGGGGAGCACAGGTCGAGATAAGAAAAAAAGGGAAAATTAGAAGAATGTGGAAAATGAAAACGAATAAGATAACAGAAACTGTCGTTTTATTTCGTTACAGTGTGTCTATGGACATGATGGAAGTGATATTCTTAATTTCACTAACCGTTGATTTTGAAGACTAATATTTTCACAACTTAGTCAGTATACACCATCAATCATTTAGGTCGCAATGACTATTCGGATCTGATGGTAGTTGAGAAGAATCTTAAAAGAAGAGTCTACCCAAAAATGATAATTTCGTAACAGGAGCAGAACAAAATTCGCAAGCAGAACAAATAAGTTTGAACAAAATCGGACAAGTAATTCAAAAAGTATGGATTTTTAAAGAGTTGGGAAAAACAGCAAATCAGTGAAGATTTCAGACATGTTGCCAATTTGATGACATCACGGGTGCACAACAACCCAGGATTTTCTTTATGTTTATGGTGCAAAAATCTTGTTTTTTTTTTTTTTTTACAGAAAGATACAAAGTTTTTATGAATGTAAACATGCAAATAGGGGATCCACATATCTATCACAAAGATATCCTATAGTTAAAGTTTTTAGGAAAACATAGTTTTGGCGAAAAAAAGTAGCATTTCATAACATTAATATGAATATGATACACAGTCAGTTGTGCACATGTGACGTCATCAGTTGCCAATTTGTCTAAATATTAAAACAGTCATAACTTTCTTATCAATTGTCCGATTTTTCTCAAACTTTTTTTTGTTCTGCTCATCTGTTTTTTTCTGCTTCTGTTCAAGAAATATTATTTTTGGTAGACTCTTCTTTTAAACGACAACAATGTTGCACGATGTCTCTAATTTTAGTCTTGAAAAAATTATATAGTATTACTCACCTCTTGTTTCTTGGTTTACTCGCCATAGAGCGCCTTCTTAGATCTCACAGTTATCCGGAAGAAACGTTTCATCGGTTGTAATTCTGTGGAGAAAGAAAATATACATTTGTCTGTTAACATGATCCCTCCAAGAACATTTGCGTGAAAAAGTTTCGATTGGCGTGCACCTGAAATTAAGTTATTTGGGACAGTCACAAATTGACTTGGGTTGGTCCTGCGCTGCAGGTTCGATCCCCGGTCGCGTCTTTCGGATGGTGACGTTAAAGGTCGGTCCTCTTGCTATCTTCCTCCCCTGGCGTAAATTTTCAAATTTGAATGATTGACTCCGTAAAACGCTATTTCTCTATTTCAAGCATCCCTTTTACCTGGAGAGCAACAAAAATCATTGTAAAATAACGATGTTTTATCACAGTCTGATCACAGTCCAGTTACGCCCGGCTCGGTAAAATGTTTGACAGAACTTGTGTTACTCCCTATGCACGGAAACTGGTATGATTTAACCAGACGGTTTACCAGATCGGTGCACTCGTATTTGCGTTTTCTTCATGGATAGAGTCAGAATATGCCAACAAAGNTCAGTGAAGATTTCAGACATGTTGCCAATTTGATGACATCACGGGTGCACAACAACCCAGGATTTTCTTTATGTTTATGGTGCAAAAATCTTGTTGTTTTTTTTTTACAGAAAGATACAAAGTTTTTATGAATGTAAACATGCAGATCCACATATCTATCACAAATATATCCTATAGTTAAAGTTTTGAGGAAATCATATTTTTGGCGAAAAAAAGTAACATTTCATAACATTAATATGAATATGATACACAGTCAGTTGTGCACCTGTGACGCCATTAGTTGCCAATTTGTCTAAATATTAAAACCGTCATAACTTTCTTATCAATTGTCCGATTTTTCTCAAACTTTTTTTGTTCTGCTCGTCTATTTTTTCTGCTTCTGTTCAAGAAATATTATTTTTTGGTAGACTCTTCTTTTAAACGACAACAATGTTGCATGATGTCTCTTAATTTAGTCTTGAAAAAATTATATATTATTACTCACCTCTCGTTCCTCGATTTAGTCGCCATAGAGCACCTTCTTTGATCTCACAGTTATCCGAAAGAAAGAAGTTTCATCGGTTGTAATTCTGTAGAGAAAGAAAGTATACATTGATCTGCTAAAATGTCTCCTCCATGAATATTGCCATGAATAAATCTTCGACAGGCCGATGCTACACGTCGTGACGTGCACCTGGAATCAAAATATTTGGGACATTCACATTATGAATGTGGATGGTTCCTGCGTTGCGGATTCAAGACCCGGTCGGGTCTTAAAGTCAGGGCGTCATGATCGACATGTCTTCCGGTTGCGAGCGCGCGAGGATGGCGTGTTGCGTGTTGCCAACAACGATATTTGAAAGTTTTCTAGCTTACGCACCTTGCCAAGCTCAAAAACTCAGAACACTTCGTACGACTTTCCGAACAATGTTGCCGTCGCGTGTAACTTTGATTCGACACCTCTTCGGCTTCGAATTTTTCAAAAGTGTGCGGAATGCGTATACGTTTGCGATTGTCGAGCTGCGAGCTATAGCGCAACATAACTTGCTCACTCGCTATTTCAGGTTAAAAATTCCGTGATTTTTCTACTCGCCATTCTTCGCAATCAAAATGGCCGCGGACAGTTTGCCACTGGTTTGCACCCTCTGCACGTCATGTCGCCCCGCCTTTAAGGACGGTGACGTTTAAGGTCGGTCACTTTGTCTTGTCCTGGCGTAAATATCCAAATTTGAATGACACACGCCGTAAAACTAAAATTTCTCTCTCTGAAGCTTCGCTCTTACATGGAGAGTAACAAAACTTATTGTAAACATAAATTATAGTGTTTTTTGTAGTCCACATGGCGTGAATATGTATCTCATTACCTCCGGTTACGCTTGGCGCGGTGAAATGTTTAACAGAACGTGTATTACTCCCCACTAACACGGAAACTGGTATGATTTAACCAGACGGTTGATCAATGTACTCGTATTTACTTCTTCTACATGGGTGTACCGCGAATTTGCCAATNGAGGGGATCTTTTTTGTTGCCGATATCGTCAGCGTTTTTACGAACCGGCCTATATAATTACGGGAACCGTTGCTTGAACACATAGAAACTCCGACATAGCGTCAAGTTCACTGGCATACCACTTGAATTTACGTTATTCTAATATTATTTATTTAAATTGAATTGCTTCAAATGGTTCGTGCAACCACCCCTCGCTAGTAGGCCGGTTCGTGAAATCAGTGACGAATTATTTTTGAAAAAGCAAATAAATTATTCAAAAATGTATTTGTTTTTACAATGTATTCATTTTCATTAAGAAGCATGCTTCAGTAAAGGAAATTAAAAAGAGCATGGCCCTCTTGTGCTGCCAACACGATTGGGGCGTCCCTTTTGACCCCCTGGATCAGCGTATAGGGTTAATAACATGAATGTTGGAGGCTCCTACAGGATGTCTTATCCGGATTAGAAATAACGATCAAGACAGACACTTGAGCAAAAAGGCGAGTCGACAATTAAGCCCAACTATCACAAACGATTAATGATGAAAAGGGAACAAGATTAAGGTTCTATTGGAGAACATCCAAAGAATAATATAAGAGAGAGAATGCTCCAATCGAAAAGTTTGCCTCTCAACTTTAAGTGCTCCCTCTCTGCCTCTGTCTTTCTCTCCTTCTTTCTCTCTTTCTTTCTCTCTCCGTCTCTGTTACTCTCTCTCCTATTCTATCGTGAGTATTTGGCAAACAGTTTTTAGACCCCTAGCTTAAGTCTAGAGAGGAAATACTCCATTTGAAAAATGTATATCAACTTATCATTTGGGGCTCACTCTCTCAATTCACTGTCTGGTCTGTATTTTACTCTCTCTCTCTCTCTCTCTCTCTCTCTCTCTCTCTCTCTCTATCTATCTATCTCTCTCTTAATTTATCATGAGAAGTTGGCAAACAGTTAATCGATCCCTAGCTTAAGAGAAAAAATACTACAATTTGCAAAACTTATCTGTCAACTTATCATATGGGAGGTCTCTCTCTTCCCCTCTCTTCCCCTCTCTCTCCTTCTATTTCTCTAGCTCTCTCTCCCACTCTCTCTCTCTCTCTTTCTCAATCTCTAGTGAGTAGTTGGCAAACCGTTTCTCGACCCCTAGCTTACAAGGCTCCGTGAGTTATCTTTAGACAGTGTTAGAGTATTATGTGGTAAAATATCTCTTTTGATTCAGATAAATCCCTTGAAGATTCCGAACATACTGTGCCACAGCTCAACAATGAATCATGATATTCATATTTAACCTTGGAAAAGCAGAGAAAGCTGCATGGAAACCATTACGATGAAAATATAAAACAATACAAACTGTTACAACTAACATGATACACTCTAAAAGATTGTTTTTCTTTAATTACAATAAATTTGATGTAAGTAGGATTTTTCGACACATTTTGCATAAAAGTACGGTCAGCATTAATCGTAACTTGTAGTAATTACAATGTTAACAATATTTTGCTCACACTTTAAGGAATTGTGCATAATAATAATTACATGCATTAGCACTTTATTATAATTGTAAATTGACAAATTATGTTCAGTGCAATATGATTTGGTCTGTAAATTTACATCAAATATGTAGCGGTTCTATTAACACCAGAGATGCGTTTCATTCAATGTTCGCAGAGACACGCACGACTCTACGAACGACTGGTGACCCATTCTCAGATGTGAATCAGCGCGAGGGGTCATCATTGACTACAGGAAAGGGTCACCAATCGTTTATAAAGTCGTGCGTAGGTCTCCTCACATCTTTATGAAACACAGCTCAAATTTGCTAGGTATAATTTTACACATTTCCCCTGATGCAGAGGTAGGCCTATTCTGTATGGGAAATTAAACAAGTGTCAAATGGCGATGACCTTTGACCTGGCACTGACATTGAACTCGACCCCTGTAAACACAACCAGATGGTTGTTGAGTGAGTAATACACCTATATGTGGCTTGGGATAGTTTTACAAACATTTCAGGTGTTGTTACCAACGTGCTCAAAACAAAGTGTCGAGTTCCATCGTTGAAATATATAATACGATTCGCAATGCACTGAATATGAACCAACGTCAAAAATGTTGTCGAATCAATTGCGAAGAAGAATATATCAAAATCTGTGTGATGAATTAATTTTCGAATGAAAATATATTGCAAAAATAATAATATCAACAAGGTGATCAACATAAACAAAACAGCATTGCTTTCCTACTTCCAATTATTTATTTCTAAATCCTAAGAACTTACAAATGATATTTTTGTTAACCTAAAGCCCCGGTCACATAGGACCCCAGAAACAACACGATTCACCCCGACTCGTTATTCTGAGGCAATTAACTGTGAATTAACAAAGAGTCGGGGTGAATCGTATTGCTTACGGGGTCCTATGTGACCGAGGCTTTCCAGCTTGGACTAGGTAGTGTGACAAAGCCATTGGCAGGACTGGATTAGCAAATGAAACAATCAAGAGACTTGTGTAAGCCTTTACTAAGATGAATTTGTGAAAAGCATTATTAGAAATACGTATCGATACTAAAATGATTTTAACTTTTTATCGTTGGAATTTTAACATTGCAAATAAATAAGATGATAGCACAATTATGTTTGTCAACTTTCTTATTGATCTACAAACCAACACACCCACATCTCGCACGATTACACGCCAAGGCGCGCACTCATGTTCATTTTCGCTCGACATGATCACTAGCACCGAATTGTTGTATTTTTATTGCATCGTTATAATTAAGCTTTATTTACAGTAACTTAGGGAATCAAAGTACCAGTATTAGAGAAGAGTGTAAATCTTGATGTAATTTTGAATCACTAGTACTCGAATATTCGCGTGAATTGATCTGGAGGTCAGTCAAATATTCTGTGTTGAGATAACCATGCAAGCTTCTGTAAAATACCTCCTAACACATGCCTCCTAAGTGACCGGAAAAAGATCGTATCGCCTTTGCAAATTTCAATAAGAATCCAGGACTTACCATTAATTAAGTTGTGTAGGAAAGAGCGCATCTTAATATCAAGAAAGCTGTGACCCGACATGTCCCTGTGATTGTATTGTCCAGGTATAGTTTTGATGGTTTAGTCTGATTAAGTCTCTTGAGACTGAATGATTTCGTGCTTTTAGAAGGATTAAAATACACATCACGACTCCCTCTGCAATTGGGAGACGTGACCGGGTGATAGAGTAATCGTGAATAAGGACAATGCATTGTGTAATGGCATCGAAATTTAGAGACCGTTATCATATCAGTTGTTTTATACCGAACAGTGCAAGTAAAAACGAATGGCACCTCTCATCATTATGATAGTTCAGGGAAATAGGCCTGCTCATTTTCCCATTGTGATCAGAATGGTCTCTTTAGACTCCTTTTTTTTGTGATAAAAAGTAAGCAAGAAATTGTGACGGAAAGTCTAAACAAATAAATCAACAACTCAACATTAATAACTTTAAGAATAATTAAGTAAATAATTTCAATAGTCACGGCGATATGTAAAAAAAAATTGTAGAACATGTTGTGGGTCTCCTTTCGCTTCGATTTTATTTCATGTAATTATCAACTTTTAAAGGCGAGTGATGGCAGTGTGATATGGCTAGAACAGTGCCCAATGATTTATCAATGTACATGTATCCCAAGAAAGTCTTTAAAAATATAAACTTTATGTGAAAAAAATAACTTTTTTGTATACAAAATTATTTAGTGCGTACATATTGCACATACATTATGTGAAGTCATTCCCAATGTTGGGAACACCGTGGCGAATCGCTCGCTCTTCAAATTGCCCATATACGCTTGCAATTCCGCGTTCATACAATTATGATTCCATCTCCATACACAAAAAAGGAAAATTCCAAGGGGAATGTTGTCAAGTGATCCTGAACTTTAATTCACTTAGGGGAGGGACTCTCGTCGAATATAGTAACGTGAGACCTGCAAAATTTCATAACGTAATTTTTCAATTTAAGCGCGCGCGCTCCCCCAAGTTCGAAGGTGATTATAACGTTAAGGCCACGTCACACTTAATGCTTAAAGGTGTAAACAGATGGCAAATGTATAGTTTTATTTTAAGGCTTTAATGCGAAGAGATTTATAGGGGAATGGTTGGCTAACGTTGAATTTGTTCTGCTTGTGGTCGAGGAATGTCCGTAAACTAAACGACTTCACTTCGATTGTCACCGCATAAGGTGACATGTGTGTTGATTTTTATGCCAACGTGTGACTGTACAAAGAACAAGACATAGATAAAGAGAGAGAGAGAGAGAGAGAGAGAGAGAGGGAGAGAGAGAGAAAAAAGAGCGTGAGATGGAGAGTGAGAGAGAGAGAGAGAGAGAGAAAGGGAGTGGGGATGAGATATTTTTGCAATCACCAGCCGAGATGTGACCGAGACTCGAAGACGAATCACGATGACATTACAAATAACTTTACCATACGGCATCGGATAACACAGCACCCACTTGATTGCAACTAAAAATGAATCAAAAGACCTACACTATTTTGTTTCTTCTCACGATAACCCTTCAAATGTTTGCCCTTTGCCCAAAAGCCCCTAGGCACCCCCCCCCCCAAAAAAAAAAAAAAAAAAAAATGTGCAAGCCTGTGCCACCATTGTCATTTATGATAATTAATTTCATTTTTTCCACGATATCATATGCTATATCTAAAAAAAAATATGTACTTAAAACAGGTACAATATGGAAACAAGCAAAATAATGGAATATGATTTAGGCCTGCGTCATCATCATAGGATATGTATTTTTTTTTTCAACCTGCATTGGTGGCACGCAAGGCACTAGCTGTAGTGATGCATGTATATCATAAACAGGCCCATCAGTATTGTGACGAAATAGTGACGCAAGATAACACAGTCTTACGTACTCAATCGCTGTGGTGACGGAGGGGCAAAAATTGCTTTTTTTCCACATATTTTTGCTTAAAATTGAATATTTGCAATTTTCGGAGAAAGGTAGGCGAGAAGTGTCTCTGGTCATTATTTACAGGCTTTCAAGAAAATGATTTTTACTTTTTTTAACATAATTGTTTTAAATTTAATTCATGACAACTTTGAGATTTTTGGGGCGAATAGCGTCTAATTGTTCGTCATGGGATTGCATTGCGATAGCCTATATTCGACAGATCACTTTCATTTTTTTGAAAAGTAATCAATTTCTAATTATCAATATTCTAGCTATGATAAGTATTAATTCAACAGGTTAACAAGTCATGGTAAACTGCCAATAGAGAGTTTAAAATTAGTTTAGAATATTGTTATTAGCGGGAATTAAGTGGAGTGTCGGCATCATAATTAAGTAGGTCGTTGGTTAGAACTATATACTGCTCAGTGACCCAAAGGTAAAAATTATACTCATATGAAACTGTGTTCGCACACTCTTAAAACGTTTGGAAAATTTACCTAACACTGAGCAACATACTGTTTGAACAACTTTTGATTAAAATATGTCCAATTTATGGTTGAATTTTGAATTCCACCACAAGTTGGGCATACATAATCTAATAATTGTTCGGACAGTATATTGTCAAGTGTTGGATAAACTTTTGCCCTAATCATTTAAGAGTGTAGCATCGCATCCAATCATTTAATACAAGATGCAAGAAACAATACGTGTTATTGGTTCATGCCATCATGCACAATAATTCGATTTCCACTGGCTTTATGTATAGTGTATAAGAAGAATAATAAAAATGTTACAAACAATGAATAACAAGGTATAGAATGTCTAACTTTATGCGAGAGAAAAATGAGTACATTTGTCTAAAATAACATTTTGACGAAAAAAAAAGTTCAACAGGTGAACTCAAATGTCATAAAGTAACTAGAACGAATCAAGAGTAGAGAAGACCTCAAATTTTTACAGAAAACAAAATGATTGTGACCACGGTGATATCAAATTTTGTCCAATTTCAAAGATTCTTTTACAGAGTGAAAGTAAGAAGGACAGTCCAAAGCACGAGCCGCCCGCAGGTAAGGTAATTTCGCGGATACCTTACCAGGTAGCAAACATTACTGTTTATTCTTCATGCTCTCTACCCTCAAAAAACCATCACGAGAAAAAATATGAATTTATTTAATATCTGGTCGGTGAAACACAGCAAGGTTAAACTTTGGAGAGTCACTCGGTTTATTGAATCCTAAATAAAGGTCCACTAAATGTCAAGGGAATCAATATTGAAACGTCAAATATGCGACTTTTTTTCAATGAAACGCAAATGAAATTAAGCATGCGCCAGGAGTTTCTTCAAATATTACGGGACTGTTTGTTGACAGGCGGATGATATGATTTTGATGCGCGCCAAAGCAGATATGTTGGAGAAAGCTGCATTTTCATGAGGTCGTGTGAGAAGTGATGTTCTATTAATATGAGGGTACGATGATGCTTTTACTGAGATGATAAGATAGGGCATGGATTCAGTGACGATTGTTTTAATCTGTTTTGAGGAGGAGTGGGGGAGAGAGAGGGGAAAAAAGAGAGAGGGGAAGAGAGAGAGAGGGGAAAAGAACGAGGGCGGAAAAGAGATAGAGGTGTTAGAAAGGAGAGGGGGAATAGAGAGAGGGGGAAAGAGAGAGAGAGAGAGAGGGAATGGGGAAAAAGAGACTGGTATAGAGAGAGGGGGAAAGAGAGAGGGGAAAAGAGAGGGAGAGAGAGAAGAGAAAGAAAGAGAGAGGGAGGGAATGCAGGGAGAGTGTGTGAAGAGAGGAGAGAGAGAAGGGGGAGGGAGTAAGAGACCGGGCTAGAAAAAGTTGAACACAAGGGAAAGGTGAAAAGGAGAGAAAGGTTTGGAGGACGGGATTATGAACAATGGAATGTGACAAAGGGGGACAAAGTAGATGAAGAAGAGGAAGAAAAATAGGAGGAAGATGAAGGTGAAGAGGAAAGGAGNCTTGCAGTTAAGATTCTTTTTTTTTATAAACGAAAACAATGTGATGCATCTTTAAGCTGCAATTCATTACACTTCTCAAAAATACCAACTAATAAATGATATGTTATACCGCAGTAGCATATTTCGAGAACCCGCCACTGATACACGCAAAAAATTATCAAGTTGAAATCGCGGATCAAATTGCTACTTGACTCTGAAAAATGAATTCTGATCATCTCTTCATGAACACGATTGAGACAGGGCCTTGCACAGTAAATTATCATTGGTATGAATGGAAATCGATCCCGTGGCGAGCTATCGTTCAAATCTTGGCGCTTCTTATCCGGGTTTTAAAGACCCAGTCATGCATTCGCGCCACTAGCGTATAATGCATAAAAACCAACTCACTTAAACAATCCACGACATTTAAAAGTCTTTTAGTTTATCATGTTACATCTAAATACTACTTGTGAAAACAATGTAAGTGTGCATTGCATTTAAAAGGAGAGTTTACCCAAAAATAATATTTTTTAACAGAAGCAGAAAACAATTTGTGAGTAATACGAAAAAAAGTTTGAAGAAAATCGGACAAGTAATAAAAAAGTTATGAATCTTTAAAGATTTGAAAAAATGAGCAAATCAGTGGAAATTTCCAGAGATGTTGCCAATTTGATGACATCACAAGTGCACAACTAACCAGAGTTTTCATTATAAATATGGTGCAAAATTTATTATTTTTACTGGAAAGTTGCAAAGTTTGTATGAATGTAAACATGCAAATAGTGGATAGACATCTATCATAAAGATATCATATCGTTACAGTTTTGAGCAAATCACATTTCTGGGGAAAAGTAAGATTTTATAACATTGATATGAATGTAATAGATGGTCAATTGTGCACCTGTGACGTTATCAGTTGCCGATTTGTCTAAATATTTAAACATTCATAACTCTCTTATTAGTTGTCCGATTTTCCTTAAACTTTTTTTTGTTCTGATTATCTATTTCTTCTTCTCCTGTTGAAGGAATATAATTTTTTGGTAGACTCTTCTTTTAAGCTTTTTTTTTTACACTAATGAAAAATGCTAGCTAATAAATGAAATGTTACCACAATACCAAATTCCGAGAACCCGTCACAAACACACACATACATACACAAATTATCAACTTGAAATCGCGGATGAAATTACCACTTGACTCTAGAATATGAAATCTGATCATCTCTTCATGAACACGATTGATACCAGGCCTTGCACAGTAAATCATCATTGGTATGAATGGAAATCGATCTTCTGGCGAGCTATTATTTAAAACTTGGCGCTTCTTATCCAGGTTTTAAAGACCCTAGTCACGCATTTGGGTCACTATATCCATAAAAATGAATTCCTTTCCTTTTTTTTTTAGTTTTGAAGATATTGAACCATTAAAAGTGAAAATTCCTCATATTAAATGTAAATACGATGTATGTAA
This sequence comes from Temnopleurus reevesii, assembly GCA_036244855.1. Classification (NCBI taxonomy): domain Eukaryota; kingdom Metazoa; phylum Echinodermata; class Echinoidea; order Temnopleuroida; family Temnopleuridae; genus Temnopleurus; species Temnopleurus reevesii. The sequence continues at coordinate 13,487 of BQKZ01000304.1, forward strand.
GAACCGTCTTACACAATTAATCAATGGCGATGTGCTGACATCGAACGCGCATGCTTTCGAAAAAACCTCGCGCGGAGCTTAAGTCGGGTTTGAGCTCCATGTGTTGATCATTGAAGAACCGTTTCTTTGCTACTAACTTTTATTATTAATCATATCGGATAAGTTATTTGGGGTTCTCTTATAAACCTTAGCAATAAAAATGATAATAATGAATAATAATAATAATAATAATAATAATAATAATAATGATAATAATAATAATAATAATAATAATAATAATAATGATAATAGTGATAANCCCCCCCCCCCTTCCCCCAAGGTGTGCGAATCCCCCACAACTACAACGGAATAGGGGGTTGTGTGTTTCAGGCGTAAGTCGGATGAAAAAAAAACCGTAGAAATAGGAGTCTCCTTAAAGGAATTCCCTACAATATCAATTTTTATGTTTTCTTCTTTTCCTTTCCAAAAATCTGTAATTGAGGGTATTTTTTGTTCAAATTTTCCCCTTACAAAACTCTGAAATAGGAGTAATTTCATTTATGTGCCAACCAAAACCTAAACTATTTTCCCGACCTACATAATTGCTATCGATTTCAATATATCTTTCAATTGAATGAGGTGTACACTTTATTCTTTATTCATTTAATTCAAGATCTTGCAGTTAAGATTCTTTTTTTTTATAAACGAAAACAATGTGATGCATCTTTAAGCTGCAATTCATTACACTTCTCAAAAATACCAACTAATAAATGATATGTTATACCGCAGTAGCATATTTCGAGAACCCGCCACTGATACACGCAAAAAATTATCAAGTTGAAATCGCGGATCAAATTGCTACTTGACTCTGAAAAATGAAATCTGATCATCTCTTCATGAACACGATTGAGACAGGGCCTTGCACAGTAAATTATCATTGGTATGAATGGAAATCGATCCCGTGGCGAGCTATCATTCAAATCTTGGCGCTTCTTATCCGGGTTTTAAAGACCCAGTCATGCATTCGCGCCACTAACGTATAATGCATAAAAACCAACTCACTTAAACAATCCACGACATTTAAAAGTCTTTTAGTCTCTCCTGTTACATCTAAATACTACTTGTGAAAACAATGTAAGTGTGCATTGCTTTTAAAAGAAGAGTCTACCCATAGAGGTATGAGTCTACCCCAAAATGATATTTTTTAAAAGAAGCAGAACAAATTTGTGAGTAAAACAAAATAAATAAAATATACAAAATAAATAAAATAAATAAAATAAAATGAAATAAAATAAAATAAATACAACGAAAAAAAATATAATAAAGTAAAATGAAATAAAAAGTAAAATAAAATAAAATAAAATAAAATAAAATAAATAAAATACATAAATAAATAAATAGATAAATAAAACGAAAAAAGTTTGCAGAAAATCGGACAAGTAATAAAATAAGTTATGAATTTTTAAAGATTTGAAAAAATGAGCAAATCAGTGGAAATTTCCAGAGATGTTGCCAATTTGATGACATCACGGGTGCACAACTAACCAAAGTTTTTATTATAAATATGGTGTAAAATTCATTATTTTTACAGAAAGTTGCAAAGTTTGTATGAATGGAAACATGCAAATAGTGGATCTACACATATATCATAAAGATATCCCATCGTTACAGTTTTGAGCAAATCACATTTTTGGGGAAAAAGTAAGATTCTATAACATTTATATGAATGTAATGGATGGTCAGTTGTGCACCTGTGACGTCATCAGTTGCCAATTTGTCTAAATATTCAAACATTCATAACTCTCTTATTAGTTGTCCTATTTTACTCAAACGTTATTTGTTCTGATCATCTATTTTTCCTTCTCCTGTTGAAGAAATATAGTTTTTGGGTAGACTCTTCTTTTAATTTTTTTTTGCACTAATGAATAAATGCTAGCTATATAATAAATGAAATGTTACCACAATATCAAATTCCGAGAACCCGTCACAAACACACACATACACACACAAATTATCAACTTGAAATCGCGGATGAAATTACCACTTGACTCTGAAAAAAAAATGAAATCTGATCATCTTCTCAAGAACACGATTGATACCAGGCCTTGCACAGTAAATTATCATTAGTATGAATGGGAATCAATCTTGTGGCGAGCTTTTATTTAAAACTTGACGCTTCTTACCCTGGTTTTAAAGATCCACTCAAGCGTTCCCACCACCACATGGATGAAAAACAATTCCTTTGAACAATTCGTGACGTTTAAAATTCTTTTTAGTCTTTAAGATATTGAAATTTTGAACACAAACATCTGAAAATTGGTCTTCTTAAATCGGAAGAGGACTTGTATACTTGTATAAAGACAAGCTTTCCTGATTAAGCAATGGTGACGTGTAGACAAATAACGCACACGTATTCAAAAAGCCTCGCGCGGAGCTGAAGAAGCATTTGAGCTCCTTGCGTTGATCGTTAAAAACAATTTCTTTGCTTCTAACTTTCAATCCAAATCATGTCGGATTAGATTATTTGGGGTTTATCTTATGAACCTAAATAATAATGATAATAATAATAATAGTAATGATAATGATAATGCAAATAATAATAATAATAATAATAATAATAATAATGATAATAATGATAATAATAATGATAATAATAATAATACATAATTATGATTTAAACACGCCTGCTCTCTAGTGACCTATTCAGAGGTGCGGAGGGATAAAGAAGAAAATAATCGAATTTACTTAAAGTAGGGTGCGAAAATTAGCAATAAACAAATTATATATTTACAACTCCGATACCCTTTAAACTTAAAACGCCCAATTATATATTCGTATACTAAAGCCTCGTCAGAACACCAAGGGATTATAATACTCTGAAAATAATGAATAAAACCTGACGTTTACTAGAATTCTTCAACGCTATCTATCCATTCCTTGAACCATTCTCATTTTCTTTCATTTAGATATGATATAGTATAAAAAGGAGAACGTTTCCATAGAGTTTACAGGTATTACATTTGAGGTGAAATAATTCAGCCCTTGAGCTGAAAGAAACCGCCTGTCTTTTTTAACAGTGCGATGCGATGCGATGTAGTAAACAACTTGTAAATTGGATTTAGCGTGTCTTGTTTACTGGCGTTCACTTTGTACAGAAGAAAAATACATCTTATAGAGGCATCGGGTGAAAAGAAATGTTTCAAATAAAAGCATGACGTCGCTAGGTTCTGCCATATCATTTTCTAAAGCATCTTACATGTCTCCAAGGCGTTTTGGAATAAAAAGTAGTAATATATTGATGTGTATTATCTCCAAATTCGGCTTTCAACAGAACGGCGGAGTTGCTCTAATCTTCTTTAGGGTGTTTAATTCTTGAATTTGTGTTCAGAAATATGCAGGCAAGACGACTGACTGACTTTGCAATCGTCCGTTCGCTTTGTTCTCGACATGGCTAGACATGGGCAATATTCAACATTAACCAAGCGTCATATTGCGTATTTATAAGGGAATTTTATAAAGGTGTAACATTTCATGTTTGAAGATAAAAACACAGGGAAAATATTTTTGGCAGGGCGCTACAAACCCACTTGTCCGCATGCCCGGGACAACAAAATGAAGCTGTGGGGCAAGTAAATAAAATTGTCACTTGCCCGACAGGGCAAGTAGCAGCTTTTTCTCGTTTTCATCTACATGTACACATTAGCATAGGCCATCAATTTGGGGCAATTTTGTTCGGGCAAGTGATTTGAAAACTTGGTTGCCCGACTGGGTAACTGGTGAAAAAAATTTTGTAGCACCCTGTTTTGGGTGCAATATTGTAATTTTTGACGAAAAAAACGTAGCACCAATGGTATGATTTTGCATTCTACGGAGTGCTCATCAGAGGATATGAACCCTTGCCGTTGAGCCTGTGGGATTGCTTGGTTCTGGCTTTAATACTCGATCGTGTCACGCTCCCATGTATAACCGATAAAAATGGCGTCCACTTGAGACTGCCCAAAGGTACAATTTTGCCCCTTTTGAGGTTGTTTGTACCCTGATGTACCTCTTTTGCTGAGCGTGTGCCTCAAAAGAATGCAATAATGCATTTTTTCGAATTTTGCCGCAGATTGTCGCACCTTTATGTGATGGTTTGTACCCTCTGTGCATCCTCTGTGGTACGTGCGATTGCTATACACATCATAAACGCAAAGATGTGAATAAGTCTAAGGGG
>BQKZ01000304.1:17833-31658 GCA_036244855.1 Temnopleurus reevesii
GGGGGGGGTCTTCAGGCCTTTATATAATCCAATGGCTCTCCACACAAAATCAGTCTTGCATTATTTTGTTGTTGGCAAAACGTGACATCTGCCTTGCCATTCGGCTTCAACATTTTTGAATTATTTAGTGATGATGTCAGATCACATTTTTTCGAGTCACTTCCCCGCAATGGTTCGTGTTATCATTAGAAAATATTTATGAAATATATATGTCAGGGGACACATCTAGCAATTTACGGAAGATTTCAGGGCCCTGTAACATAAAGTTTCACAAATGATCGTACGACTGATGTCAATCGTAAGTCTATGGGAATACATGTACAAAAGTTTGCGATTGATCGTAAAACTGACTGCATCTCTTTTATGCTACGGGCCCCAGGTCATTTCCGACTTGGACATTTTGAGATAGAATTTATCTTGTCAAGTAAAAAACGATAGCTTTATTCTGTCGACATTATCAACTTCATGCGTTGGCATGGGAACGAAAAATTAGCTTGTCAAGTTGATTTCTGACACGTTGCATGTTGTCATGCATGTTGATAATATACAAATATCTATATGTCAAAAGTTACATCTACTTTTATGTCGTCAATGTTGTCATGGTGACATAAATGTTTTTCTTTTTTTTTGTCAGTCAACTCCTTGAATTTCCTATTTTTATTTTGCTATGTCGACATCGAAAATGTTACATGTCGATATATCAAGATGGCATAATGTCAGACGAACAACATTTCGTTAGCAAGCATACACTTCCCTATGGTTGAAATAATATAATGTTTTCTATGTGCCGAGAATAATTGCTTTGGCCTAGAAAATACATGACTGTATAACACAGAAGAACTATATTTAAACCATTGACTACTGGAACCGGGTAGCCCCTGCACAAAGTATATGGGAATTAGAGAGTTAAGCATTCAATGAGTTAATGCATTGAGCTTAGAAGTGTGCCAAACTTTCATGAAAAACTACCTCATACGGTAGATCGCTTCGGCTTAAACGATAAATGTTACCGATGCAGCGCATCGGAGAACATTAAAACGGCAGAAGATGTAAATGTGATTTACATGAAAATGTTATATCATGTGAATGACATTAATTATTTTTTTCGATTAATTTGTCCCTTTTGGAGAATAAGATTCCTTATTTTCAATCATATATACATTCGGTCATACTTTGAAGTGAAAATGATATGTTTTAGTATAAGGATACACACAGGTATTGAATCAACTCTTAATTCTATCACTGTTAATTCTATCACTGTTAGTTTTATAATTCATTCACTGTTAATTTTATAATTCAATTCAGTGTTTATATAAAAAATATACTATTGCAACCCGGAGTCTGAATTGTGATATATCATACAATTACGAGTAATATTTACAATACATAACACCATAACATGAGATTAACAAAAAATATGTATATAAGGCGATAAAAATTACATTAAAAATCTAATGATAACTTGCTATCAGACATAAGCCTACATGGTAAATCCGTAAATTGCATTGGATCGTTCAGCTTAGTAAATTACATTCTTAAACATTTCGTTGATTAATTATTGAAATAGACTGGTAACGCTTTGATAATAATAGTTGATTAATTATACGTACTTATTTTTAAGTATATAGAACATCTAAATGGTGTAGTAAGGGTTTTGTGCCCCCAAGGGACCCCCGCTGTGTGTGCATGTAACGTGACACGTGATACTTGACAATATTCAAATATTTACTCGGATACAAAATTTACATGGTTTTTCATCCCTCGTTTCGTAGAATTCTAAGGTTCAAATGTGACATTAGAACGCTCATTTAGAGCCATTACACGGTGGAGTTGGTTTTGTTTGCACATACATGCACCTCGAAAATAATAATATGCGTTGATTATCCCCATTCAAGATAAATGGCAGGTTTCAATCACCTTAATACAATCCTGTACAGAAATAAAAGCAAGGACAAACGAAACTTCCAATCCGCGCATAAACAACGTCCCATAATTATAGTATTGTATCTTTTAATGTTACATAACAAGTTAATTTTAGATGGGTAGGGTGTATATTAAGCAACAATCGATACCACTAATTCATGCAATTCGTTGGAGGGCTGCCGTGTTGTCGCTTTCGTAATCAAGTCATAGATTCCGTGAGGACTTGTTACAGTGTTGTATTCACTTAATGAATGCACATTAGTGGTCCAGTAACAGAATTATGCTTACTTGATACATATGCATAACTAGGACAATGAGGCACCTCGATTCCCCATTAAAAAATAGGTGAAGGAATATAAAGTATTTATCAAATACTTAATCGGTTGTGTTTCACAAAGCTGTTCGTAGATCTACGCAAGACTCTATTAACGATTGGTGATTCTTCTTAGGTGCGATTCGGCGTCAGGAGTTAGCATTGTGTGTAGGAAAGGTCACCGGTCGTTCGTAGAGTCGCATGTAGAGCTTTATGAAACACAACTCCGGTGTTGAATTTTAAATCGTTGGAGTGTTTTCAATAAGTTGATGCTAGTTCAATAATAACACTGGTCAACAAAATTTTACTTTTTGAAAGTTGTCTGCGATTTTTTAGCTGATTTAGAGTGAATCTGATGCGCTGAATCCAAAAATCACATCGGTTTNTGAAATGTGGCATTTATGTGCTCATTTAGACCCGTTACACGACGGGGACAATTTTGTTTTCACGTACATGCGCCTAAAAATAATAATATGCCTTAATTATCCCCATTCAAGGTAAATGGCGGGTTGCAATCACCATAATACAATCCTGCACAGACATAAAAGCATGGACGAACGAAACCTTCAATCGGTGCATAAACAACGTCCCATAATTATAGTATTGTATCTTTAAATGTTACATAACAAGTTAATTTTAGATGGGTAGGGTGTATATTAAGCACCAATCGATACCACTAATTCATGCAATTCGTTGGAGGGCTGCCGTGTTGTCGCTTTCGTAATCAAGTCATAGATTCCGTGAGGACTTGTTACAGTGTTGTATTCACTTAATGAATGCACATTAGTGGTCCAGTAACAGAATTATGCTTACTTGATACATATGCATAACTAGGACAATGAGGCACCTCGATTCCCCATTAAAAAATAGGTGAAGGAATATAAAGTATTTATCAAATTTATCAAATACTTAATCGGCTGTGTTTCTCAAAGCTGTTTGTAGATATACGCACGACTCTACCTAAGAATTGTGATCTAAGGGGCGATTCAGGGACAGGAGTTATCATTGCGTACAGGAAAGGGTCACCAGTCGTTTGTAGAGTCGTGTGTCGAACAGCCTCTATGAAACACCGGTGTAAAGTTTTACACCAATGGAATGTATTTCGATTATGAGCTGACGCTAAATTAATGATAATAGTAGAGTAAAAAAATATATACGTTCTTACATAGTAATGATAATACACACAATTTATATGGCGCTTAATTCCCAAAAAAGGTTCAAAGCGCTTTACAATATGAACATAACAAATACGTATAGATTGAATTAATAGCAAGAAATAGCATACATAGCTCCTGACACTAACTTTATCATATAAGCGCCTTACAGTGTAGCATAATTACCCTCATTTTAGGAGAGTAGCTAAAAAGGAACAGAATCGTGCACCAATGCACCTCACCTGAGTGGCGTGCAGTACAATTTTACTGAATTGTGCTGAAGGAAATTTTCGTCATAGGCGGGATTCGAACTAACGACCCCATTATTGATAGACGAGCATCAGAACCACTGCACCACGACGCTTCCAGCAAAATTGAATAATTACGCTTCAATGAAATCTTGTTGAATGTGGTTTATTAATTTTTTTAAGCATCAATGAGAGAGCTAGCGAAGATGATTAAAATAAGATAATTATGATGATGATAATGAAAACGATGATGATAATGATGATGGTGATAACGATAATGATGATCATAATAATGGTAATGATAACAGCACTTATAATAGTAATATTGACGCCTATGTATTAACAATAATAAAACTGCTATTATCGTCATTATTGCTGTTAGTAGAAGTTATAGTAGTGACAGTAAAAAATACATAGAAGTAGTAGTATAGTAGTAGTAGAAGTAGTAGTAATAGTAGAGGTAGTCATGGTAGTAGAAGTAGTAGTAATAGTAGTGGTAGTAGTAGTAGTAATAGTAGTAGTAGTAGTAGTAGTAGTAGTAGTAGTAGTAGTAGTAGTAGTCATGGTAGTGGCTATGGTGATGATAGTAAATGGTAGTGATGGATTCGACCTTTAATTCCATTTACTATATTTATTTTTAATAATATTTTCATCATAAATGATGTCTGTCTGAATGGCGAAATTTATCATAAAGTTTTACAACCAGATAGAAGAATGGCAATACATGTTAGTATACATAATTACAAACTACACGTCAAAATATCACTATGATATATAAATGTTTATCATGTATATCAAATGTTGCATGAAAGGTTCAGCTCTACCATTTGAATAGATGCAAAATGTACAATATTATCCCGTCACAATGGTAGGCGGTATGTTGACGTTTTTATAAATGCCATCGTACTAACATCGATAAAAGGAAAATGTTTCTGAATAGCATTGGTTTCTGCAGATGCGTTTCCATTCGCTCGATATAACTGCGACAGCCCACTTTAAAGCGTCGGGCGATATTACTTTACAAGGTATTCAAACTCTTAAAATAAAGGGGCAGATTTTCATCCAATACAATACTTTCCACATTGGTGAAAGTACACTTTCAAATTGTTGGGCAAAAGTCCACCTAACACTGGGCAACATACTGTCCGCACAACTATCGGTTAAAATGTGTCTAATCTATGATTGAATTTTGTCCTTTCACCAGGCATTATGCATCATATTTTGACCAATTGTTGTGTGGAAAATATGTTGCACAACAACCCGACACCATTCTTTTTACATATCTGCTGGATAGAACAAAATTATCCTGCCGATGAAATTTTCCCTAGTTGGTTGAAATTTGATCTGATTGTTTCAAAAGGACATAGAGCATTGGAAATTCAAAGATCGAGCCCCCCCCCCCCATCTCTTTCAATGGGACCCCATTGTTAATAAGCTTTCGAGCTTTCATGCGCTAATCATGTCAAGACTTTTCATATTTATTTACTTTCTTCATATCTTGTATTCCAATCTTGACAAATAAATCAAATCAAATTAAACAAAATAATCCAGTGATAATTTTCAAGGATTTCATAGAATACATTCTTCTAAAATTAAGTTCATTTTCGGTACGTCCAATCTTTTTTAGCGTAGCGTTACACCGTGAAGTGGGCTCGGGCACATACTATATTCTAATGAGAGCGGTACTTTGATTGACATATTTATAGGGAGTTTGTGGAAAGCACTGTCAAGATGTTACCAACATGCCAGAATGAATAAGAACCAAATGAAGTGAACGCTACAATATCCCTGTCTTTGAAGGCCGACTCACACCTTTGCAAATCTTAGCCTGCGTCGGCCCGGTGCTTTTAGAAATAAAAACACTCCCCGGGCGCAGGTAATACGGAGGAGTGACGGTAGGCGTACGCTCCTTGAGCGGTTGCCGAACGTCAGCGTACCGTATGATCCGCGTACGCTGTGCATCCAGGGAGCGTTTTAATTTCTAAAAAATGCAAAGGTGTGAATCGGCCATCAGGACTGAATTTGAATTGCAAATGCTTTTATCGTCAATGGATTGCTATAGATCCACATCAGATTGGCGGATTTATAATACGCCTTTTCAAGTCGTCTGCTATCCGAATAATTCAAAAGATCGATGTGTCACTTTGTAAGTTACTTGGCTTTGTATCATTTTCTTCCGATGTAATATCATGGATTTTGATACATAGAACATAGAAGGCAAGTGTATGCTTTCGAAATCAGAAACATATATTACAAATATACTTAATATCGTCAAATGATTCCCATAGATGTCGGAGGGATGGTTTTACATGTATAATACGTCTGTTTAAGTCCTTTGCTATTGGAGTAATTCAGAAGACAATCCGATGTAATATCATGAATTATGATACATGCAACAGTTAGGAGAGTGTCTGCTTTTGAGAACATTAACATATAAACATTAGAATTGGTCTAAAGCATGAATTCTGATACATAGAACATAGAAGGTAAATGAATGCTTTCGAAATCAGAAGCATATATTACAAATAGACTTAAATCGTCAAATGATTTCCATAGATGTCGGAGGGATGGATTTACATGTATAATACGTCTTTTTAAGTCCTTTGCTATCGGAGTAATTCAGAACACAATCCGATGTAATATCATGAATTCTGATACATAGAACTTAGAAGGCAAGTGTATCCTTTCGAACTCAGAAACATAATTGCTATAAAGCACGGAAATTGACAAAACGACGATGAAAGATGACAGACGACCACCCAACCAACCAACAAAAGTTCTGATCATGTTAAAATGATAACTCAAATTTGATAACCTATGAGTATTTCAAGCATTAAGACACAGAAACATTGTAGTTTACTTTGTGAACATAACGAATGACGTCGTTATTCAGCTTGAATAAGATTTGATAACTATGGATAAGTGTGCAAATATAACGGCGAGCTAATCCGCTCTTTCCTTGGTAATTTTTTTTAAATTACAAATACACTTATCGTCAAAGGATTCCCATAGTTCTTTCTATTGGAGAGATATTTTTACATGTATAATACGTCTTTTTAAGTCCTTTGCCATCGGAGTTATTCAGAACACAATCCGATGTAATACTATTAATTCTGATACATGCAACATTTAGGCAGTTAGGAGAGTGTATGCTTTTGAGAACACTAACAAATTAACATTAGAATTGGTCTAAAGCAGGAAAATCGACCAAACGACGCAACGACTAAAAACGGCCTACGAACCAACCAATCAACCAACAAACAAAAACTTTGGTCAAATCAGAATGTTAAATTCAATACACCGTCTGAACACAAATTTGGCTGAACGTTTAATAGCCTATAATATGGTCATCATTATTTCAGTCATTAATACACAAATTATATACTTGGATGCAGAAACATTGTCATTAACTTCATGAGTATAACAATTGAAATCTTTATTCAGCACGATAGGTGTAAACATTGGATTACTGTACACGATAAGAGTATTGCGTCACTCAGACTTTTTAAATAACACAATGGTCTATTCCCCTCGTTCCGTGGTAGAATCTCTGATTTTTGAATGACAAATAAAGTTAAAACACGATATAATCCATTTTTGGAAAATAAAGTCGAACACCATTTCAATGGTTCTTTGTAATGCTATTGAAATCGTAACCGGCTTGTCATTGTTGTGTCCGCACAGTTCTATTCACGACGAACGGATCTTTTCTCCTTCGACCGACTTTATTTTTCGAAAATAGTTTATACGTGTTTTATCGTCAACAGACGATATAGATCTGGAAATCAGACGGATGGCTTTCAAAATTTAGAAGACTTATGTGGATAAGAATGTGTATACACACTCCCATAGGCTTGCACGTATTAAGTGAAAAAATGTGTGTGGGTTGCTCCTCCACCGAATTATTTTCAAGAACATCTACAGCAAATGTAATGCCAAAATGCGAAGGATTGTTAGCAATCATCATACATAATCACAACATAAAAAAAAATAATCTTTTCGTAACACTCTATATCCTAGATCTACGGTAACAAAAAAAGCATCGTGTCGCCAAAGGGGCACTTTCCAGAATGCAATTCAAATGTGAACGAAAAAGAAAAATCACGATCCGCTTCATCTGCGGCAAGATTGGATTTTTTAATCTACAGAAATGAGGAGAACATCTAATACATATTCTTTCATTGAAATGCATCCTTCTCACATTAAGCAGTTTAGTGATCCCCAAATCATTCCGACTGAAATAACATTACAATCGGGGTTTCCCCCTATCCAATTCGATATAAAGCGATTCCTTTTTTTTTTTTAATCATGACAATTTGACAATCCATGTGGTGATGGGCGTAAAGATTTGATTTTAAACTCTAAAGAGGTGAAAGGAAGAATGAATCTTCCCCTTCAGTCAAATGCACTTTTGTCATGTTAGCCCTACTTTATCGGAATGACATCTGCTCAAATCGGGGTTTTCCCTTATTTCATTAGATGAAAAGTGAATCTTTTCTTCTTTGAGAGTGAAATTCAGTTTTCCAAACGAAGTGATGAATACAAATATGTCTGGAATGGAGATTGAACATGTTTCTGAAACAGGTCCTGCTGCTCGCCTGAAATATTAATATGGAGGTACGATGAATATATAAATATTTAGTTGGCTTGATTAGAAATGTATGACTCGCCGTCGTGGCGTTCATTATGCTTATTATTACGTATGAAGGCCAACTCACACCGTTGCATTATTTTGCTTGCGTTGGCCCATCGTCTTTCAAAAACGCTCCCTGGACGCACACAGGCGCATGTCACATGATGGACTGACGTTCGGGGTACGCTTCTTGAGCGCAAGCCGAACGTCAGTCCATCGTCTGATCAGCGTATACTGTGCGCTCGGGGAGCATTTTTTTTTTAATTTTCAAAAGCGCTGGGCCAACGCAGACTAAAAGCGCAAAAGTGTGAACCGGCCTTTATATTCGCATGTCCAACTTCGCTGAGATTTTCTAAAAGTGCTCTGATGCAATAAAGGGATAGCTAAATGCATTAAACAGGTGATAAATAGCCTTAATAATTCAACTATTAGCCCGAGTCATTTGATTACAACGACCCGACCTTGGACGGAGAGTCAAGGGCGTAAATAGTATTTAGCCTCCGGAGTATATATTTGGATGCTAACATGATGAAACCGTAATCTGATATAGTCGACATTTAGTTGATATGTGGAGCTGTGCGGAGTCGCATGCCGCCTGAATCGTTTGAATTTTTATTCGTTTTTGGATTTATGTCTGTGAAATTTGTTTCCGAATCCGCTCTGCGTTTTTTTTTTGTAAACAAACATACAAACAAACCTACGTGAGTGCACGCAAACCTTATTTTCTGACATATAAGATAAAATCGAGAAATAATTCAGATTGATCTGGAAAAAACTCATTAGTATTACTAGGGCCCTTAATCGTGTTAACGTAAAAGATTAATAAAATAAATTTATCGTATCTCTGTGGTACACAGTCTGCATTTTTGTAATCATCGTAAGTTTAAATGCATCTCTCTCTCTCTCTCTCTCTCTCTCTCTCTCTCTCTCTCTCTCCCTCTCTCTCCCCTAGCCCTCTCTCCATCTCCCTATCTCTCCCTCTATCTCTCTATATACATCCCCCTTCCCCTTCCTCCCCTTCTTCATCTCCTCCTCTCTCTCTCCCCTTCTCTCCACCTCAACCCTCTCTCCCTCCCTCTCTAACAAATATGATAATGTCACGAAATAATTCCGAATGATCGGAAGAAACCATGCACTAGCACGAACTGGTCCTCCACTTTTGTTTCACTTTCATTCCTTCGTCATCTCACTCTTATTTCAGAACCCGTGGAGACTAGTATATCGCGTCATCCATGTCACTTAACCCACATATAAGCCAATTACGAGCGCCTGTGTTTGGATGGTTCAAACAACTGAGAACCCCCGAAACGGATTTGCATCGAGCAGGCCCGTGTTTATTCACTGAAAAAAAAAGCAGTGTTTAAAGGGGAATTAATCCCAGAATTAACCCCAGACATTAATGTGCTGTTAGTTGGTGGGGAGAAGTGCAATGATCAAACTGTGAAAATTTGAACAAATTCAGACGATCCATTTAACATTTTTGAGGTATAAAACTTTTGATTTTACACATCTCATGGGCTCAATGCGTTGGCAAAGTACAGGCACTACATGCTGTCAACATGGAGAACTATCTATTTACTTTGTCCACATAATTTCACACTTTTCTCTCTTTGCACAAGAGTAGAGAAACACTTTTAGCTTTATTTTTTTGTTTAAGCGCATTATGGACTTATTGATTCTGCATGATTAATGGAATGAATCTTGCTATCTGTAAAAGGACCAAGATAGGGAATTCTATGTACAAAGTGGAGAGTGGAAAGAAATGGAGAGATTTCCATGTTGGCAATCATTTTGTGCCTGTAGGTTGCCAACTCAGGGATCCCATTAGAGGCGTAAATCAAAACATCTAAAATTCATAAGTTTTGAGCGAATCATCCGATTTTGCTCAAGTTTTCAAGATTATATCATCATGTTCTTCTTCATGCACTGATGGAACATTAAAGCCTGTATGGGGTTAGTTCCCCTTTAAACTTAGGATTTGGCTTGAAATATATATGTTTTCACACTGGACCATTGTTAAAATGCTATACCAAATTAACACGATTCTATAGGTTTCATTCAGATCAATTCCGAATCGGGGGTCGGTATTTGTTTTAACTTTTCAGTTGACATGGTTAATGACTAATATATAGATAAAAATCAATGTCCAAGTATTGTAATATACACGAATATCTATTGCGGAATTATGAACATAAATACTAGCACTTTCTTACCCTGATATACTTTTTGGTCTAAATATTGGTAATGACTCTACCCTGTATTAAAATAAATTGCAAAGAATTGATCGTTATTATAACACCGATTTTCGGTATCTATATTTTACGAAATAAAAAAGAAATGTTAGGAACCCCTTTGAGATAAAGTGAATTAATTTTAATCGAACATTGTAATCTAACACTAGTGGAAAAATATATCATTTAACACTAAAATACCGTTTGATTCAAAACTTGTCTTCTTTATCACACTTATCCATTTTGACACAATACAGATACTACATTCGCGTGTGTGTGTATGTGTGTGTGTGTGTTTGTGGGATGTATTTTGGAAATGGCAACATGTTCTTAGTATCAGTGTTGTTGTATTCACATCTACCTTAGATTACATACTAGCCGACTTCCAATGTACCACATGGCCGTCGATAGGTAGGGTGTGAAGGGAAAAAATTAAGATCTAAGTTGAGCGAAACTTATGGGTGAAAAAGGGTAAAAAGGCTGCCAACTTTGAGAAAGTAGTTGAAACGAACCCCCTGAAGTTAATGGCTGAGAGTATGGTTATTGTTATTATGTTTGTTCTCACATTTCTCCGGTTAGTGCGTTATTCTACGGTATTTTAACAGTTATTGGTGTAGTTGTTGTGACTCTTGCCTTTCAACCAGAGCGTCGCGATTCGAATCTCAACCATGGCGTTAATTTCATCCTGCAAATAATTCATCCACATATTGCTGCACGCGACCCATGTGATTGGGGACCCGGTTGCAAGTAAACGCAATGGTTGAATTACCTTATTCTTGCTGGAATACTCCCATGCGAGTGGAAAGTGTGCGTACTCTGTATCTAAATATGTCCGAACCAAATAAACTGCGGTAATGATAAATGTGTTATTGCAGGGCAGGTTGGGAGAAAATATTTCTTGAAACTGAAGCGGTTGCCTTGGGTAATAAAACACGTTAATATTGTTATTATTATTATAATAACTATCATTAATCATTATTTTCATTATCATTTTTCTTTATTATCAGCATCATTTAGATTATTATTATTATTATCATTATTATCATTATCATTATCGTGATTATTATCATTCTTCTTCTTCTTCTTCTTCTTCTGCTTCTTCTTCTTCTTATTATTATTATTACTATTATCATTACCATTATCATCATCATTATAATATTCCTTAACGGTCGGCACCCCTGCTTTCTTTGCTCATCCCGTCGCGTTGCTCCAACTCCCTCCTCCCATGCATACATGATGCGGCGTATCAGCGCGTATTTCCCAGAGGAGTAAACGAGCGATATTTGCTCGAATTATCACAGACCAAAAATGACAGCGCCAGTGGCGGGGATTTCCTTTCCGAGACAATATTTAATCAATAGTGGGGTAATTGTTACAAGGGAATGAGACAATTAAAACATATACGTGAAGAATGATGCTGTCTCCTGCTATTAGTTCAGTCATCGTTTGCAGCAGTCGGCTTGTCGAAGAGATTAGCACTCATCCGTTTGGACAAAGATGAATTTATGTTTGTATTATTGGTCTGAGAGATATTGTTTGAGTGGTAAAATCAGTTAGGTTTACACTGACAGCCTAAACTTTTAAGATTTCCGGAAGCTTACCGGTGCAGCGCAAAGACTAGTTTGTACAAGTCGCATTCTCGACTTAAACAAGGATCCAAAGCGAGTCTGTACAAGTTGCCTTCTCACCTTCTCGTCTGAGACAAGGCTCCAAGGCGAGTTTGTACAAGTAGCCTTCTCAAATTCTCGACAGAGACAAGGCACCAAGGAGAGTTAGTACAAGTTGCCTTATCGCCATTCCGACCAAAACGAGGTACTTTGGCTAGTTGAACAACCCGTCTATGCGCTGTATGCATAAGCTTCTGTTGGACTGTCGTAGCCTCTGAAACTTAAAGGTCCCGGCTCTACATGTGAACCATTCTATCATGATTTGTCATTATTAAGTTTTTTAAGTTTTTAGGGAGACTATGATATGAGTGATAACAATCAGTATATACATATCTCATGTAATTAAACACACAATATGCAGGCGAGTAGCCAGAGAAGGCTGTAAATTACATTTTGCCGCCGTGCTGACAAGCAACACACAAAATAAAAAGGTCTCGCTTTGCTTCGTCTCGCTCCCCAATTATTTCTGATTGTTATTTCTTTTCAATAGTTTTATCCCGTTATCCTCTCTCCCTGGCTACGTACCCTGTGGTTTCATTGTCGTTTCCATGAGAATAATCCTTCACTTTTTCTTCTTGCTATGAATACAATTGAATCCAGAGTATTTTCGTTGATAATTCATTGAACACATGCGACACATGTCCGACATTTCTCCTCAAAATGATAGGGAAGGACATTTTTGTGTACATTTAAGTAGAGTAAATGTTTGAATTTGATTAATTTATTTCTATTTCGATAATAAGCAATACAACAAAAAAATACGTGTGAACAATTTCGAGTAAATTGAACAAAATTAAAGAGGAAAATCACGAAAGGAAGCTGTTCATTTGATCCAATTCATTTGTCTCTTCTGCTCACAGTGATAATAAATACCTTATATGTTAGGTAAATAATTTTGAGAGTGTGGGCACGAAGCGTGGTTATTTAGAACACGCGTTGTGCAATATAGAAGGGCTCCAATACGTGTGACTATGGCACACAGTTCATCATTAACACCATAGGGGAACCCATCAACCTAATTTATCTTTCAAACATGACCTATGCAAGCTCCTGGTTAAGTTGTAAAAATAACCTTCATGGAGATGGGTTAAGAGCTGGATTAATCATGTATGTCTGAACCGCGCGAAAGGATAAGGCCGGATTTAAAGACACATAACACGATATCAACTATTCCCATAAAATAGAGTGGGTCATGGGACAATAGATCCGCACGCCTTGTGTTGAACTGTGCGGACACAACAATCACAAGCCGGTTCCGATTGAATAGCATTACAAAGGAGCATTGAATTGGCGTTCGACTTACCTTTTTCGGAAATAGATTGTATCGTGTTATATGTAGGTAGGTGTATTTGTCTATACGGTCTTCCAAACTTCGGAAGCGTAGTAAGTGAGTGGATTTGACTCTCGCGGTTCGAATCTCATCTGTGGCATTAAATTCCTTTATCAAGAAATATGTCCACGTTGTGCTACTGTCTATCCAGGTGCACGTGCGAGAGAGAAGCCCATAAGAAGTGGTAACTTTAGCATTGACCGCGGTGTAAAGCCTTGTTGGAATACTCCAAAGGGAGTGACAAAGTGTGCACAATTTGCATTCGTGCATGGCGGAATCCAATAATCCGGGGGTAATAATGACGCAATGCTATCGAAGCCCCTGCT
>BQKZ01000304.1:38815-59754 GCA_036244855.1 Temnopleurus reevesii
ATAGATAAATTGATAGTGTCTGTATAATCTTCTTATATTTTGCATGTAATGCGCTTTTTCATCAATCTGAGAGTATTTATAAAGGTCAGACAACTTGATTTGACGTTTTTAGAAATTACAAAATCTTTCTGTGTAGCAATGTCTCTACCACCCTTCGAATAACGCAAAAATATATTAAAAGGAATAAAATAAACAAATATTGGCATAAAACAGATTTACTTCTATACAGTGGTCTCCGTAAAATCTTTCCCAGTAATGCATTTCAATTGAAATATAATAGATTCATATCTTCCTTAGATAACGAAAATGCTTCTCAAATATTAACCGTCAGAAGAAACTAAGATATAAGCTTTCTGAGATTTCGTTATTGTTAACCTAAATCCATGAAATATTTCATGGCCTGTTTAAACTATTGCTCAAATGATGATTAAAATATGCGTCACAGTATAATTTATTAGAGACAGTTAATGAGTTTGATTTTTTCTTAATGGTAGCGGCATATCATGGAGTTTCATATGATTACTAAAATATAAGAAAATAATGACCTATGTATTCATTTCGTCCTAAACCAACTCAAACTTTCATGACAAAATAAAAAAACAATGATTGGTTTTCACTTTTGCCAAATTAGGAAGGTGACAAACACATTCCACACGAAACTAAACGTCTTCAACGTCAAATATATTGGATAACATTTGAGGGTGTCAGATGACAACACTCCAATAGTAGACATTTCAACAGACATTTGATACAATATTGTGATAGCAATTTCATCTTCAGACAGATAAATATCAATTTAATAGATATGATTAGGAGTACATAGCACAGCGGCGGTAAAACGGTTCTCAATATTACATATTTTCATTACGAATTCCATCAGGCACTTTGATTGGAGCTAATTTTCAGTTCGGTCCGGAGGCATTCCGCGCTAGTGTTGTGATAATGCAATGACGAGTATGTATGGAGAACTCTTGCTTTGTTTTTCTACAAATATATCCATGTATGCGATATGAGTGAGGCGCGGGAAGATAGATGGACGGCTGATGAAAAAAAAATTAATTCGTCGGGTGGAGTGGACACTAAGCGATGGGAAGAAAAAAAAAGCGCGGGAAAAAGACGCGGGAAAAAAGACGCGGGAAAAGGGGCGAGGGAGAGTGAACCGTCAATTGAATTGAAATCCAAACATTTCGCGAGGAAGGGCGCTGAAAGATGTTTAATCAGGATTGTTTATTCGAGGAAAATAGAGAGAGCTGGAGGTTTAAGCAGTGAGGGCCAGTTAGGGTGGGATGGTATGCTTTACGTGCTAAGGATAGCTCTGGCCCTGATATAAGAACGATACGGCCTCTCAATGCATAGCCTAAGCACTTATTATGTGCGAGGCGGACTTAAGGGGAGGGGGAGAAGGAGAGCAAGTGGATATGAAAAATGCAGGAATTCGAGGAGTTCGGTATCCGCCTCATATAGATCAGCAAATGCCCCAAATGCATATTCATTTATTTGACATACGACGTATTTGGCATGGTCGATGTATCATGCTTGTGTGCTTGCATGGTTGCACGCTTGGGACGTCTTCCTCTCAGTTTTGGCTTATACACAATGGCCCGTATTCTGGTATCAGGTTTAACTTAAAATAGAGTTTAAATCTGTAGTTTAAGTATGGGAAACCAAAAGAGGCTTGAATCTATAACAGTCAGTGCTTAATTTACCAGTACATTTGGCACTCATAAGTAAATAAAAACTTAAAAATGTGTTTACATTATAAGGGCATGGGAGAAGAGAGCAGTTAACATATGGATTATTCAGTTTAAATAAAGTTTTGACACTTTGGGCTATATACCCATACTTAAACCACATATTTAGACTCGAGTTTAAATTAAACTTGATATCAGAATACGGGCCAATGTATGATCAATGATTTTGAGCACATTGTATTTTACAAATGCAGTAAAACCTGTCTTATTGAACATCAGTCTAGAGTGACCACCTGTCTATATAGTGGCCACCGAAATTGCTTTACTCCAGATAAAAATGTGTGTTACAGAGCCTGACTATAAAGGTCACCTGTCTATAGTGGCCACTTTAAGGAATGTCATCCCTTGCGTTTGTAGGGAACGTCTGACCATCGCCCATGAAATTCGAAAGACACTCTCTGAAACAAGAAATACGGGAGATCGAAAGACATTTAGCTGACTCTATTACGCGTGCATACGTCGACCAAACGTCTATCCTCCGCATTTATACGATCATAGATAATCCTTCAAATTGCATTAATGCTGGGCAGAAGTTGGCTACAAAAGCAATGATTTGATTGAGCGTTTATAATAAGACCTAAATATGTGAATTGACCTTTAATCGACAATGACGTGACAGGCCCTTTAAGTGCACAACTGGGTCTGATCATTCTCCTGAAGGTTCTGAGGATAACAGAGGAATCTCATGCTTTGCGATTAAAGTGAATATCTGGCCATCGTTCATGAAATTTGAAAGACGCACCACAAACGCAAACTTATAGAGGAAAGGCACATAGCTGACATGTGTGTACATCGGCCAAGCGTCTCCCTCCGCATTTAAACGATCTTAGATATTCCTTCAAATTTCATTAATGCTGGGCAAAAGTTGGCTACAGACGCAAAAGCGTGACTGAGCCATTATATAAAACCATGATGTTTGAGTGAACCTTTAATCGGCAATGGCGTGACAGGCCCTTTAAGTGCACATCTCGGTCTGATCATTCTCTTGAAGGTTCTAAAGAAGGCAGAGGAAACTCATCCCTTGCAATAACACACTTAGTGAAAGTCATAGAATGTAGATACGGATCTGTGTAAACATTTAAGAAAGATCGATGGGAGAACCCGAACTTTGAAGCATTTTGAAAAGCATTTTTAATGCATGAAATGAAATGAAATATGAATGTTAGTGTGAGTGGACATTAGGTGGTACAGTCAAACCTGTCTATAGTGGCCACTGTCTACAGTGACCACCTGCTTATAGTGGCCACTTAAATTGATTCCCTCCAGATGAAAATGCATGTTATAAAACCTGTCTATAGAGGCCACCTGTCTACAGTGGTCACTTTTTCTGTTTCCCTTGGGGTGGCCACTGTAGACAGACTTGACTGTATTTTTTACTGCAGATTACAAAGTAAAGAAATATTTAGAGTATCATCTGTCCCCAAAACCAATTCATGTACTAATACAGGTGTAATACATCTGATAAACTATGACATCATACAAATCCTATAATACCTTTACCACGGCAACCAATTATCTACAGGCAACTGGATAAGACAAGTGGTTTTATTTCCTCAATTAGCACAATTACTTTTATTCCAAATAGGTATTATAAAAAAACGTCTTGACAATGAAGAGACACAACAGCTTCATTGACTGTTATATCATTTGAAGATTAAATTATTGCTATGGCAACCAAAGTTAGGCACAACATGGATGAACAACATGTTTAGGTCAATATCATATTGTTACCATGACAACCAATGTTAGGAACAATTTGAGCAAACAAAATGAATGAGGATTCAACTGATATGACATCACAGCGACTGGCAAAGATGTCGACGGCGGATCTTTATAATACGGATTACGATAAAAATTTCGGAATTTACATTTTTAGAAAAGATAATCCGATTTTTCACTCACTTTTTAATCTTCTTGTCCATCCTCAATCACCGGAAGTACGTCCATGTTTGTGGCGGATTCCTTTATAAATCAACTGTACGTCTTAATCCAGAACCTTGACAAAGAAAAAAAAGAAAGCAATAATTTAGATAGAAGTAATTTGAAGTTATTTCGTGTTGATTACAAAGCACCAGAAGGCTTCATTTGGCAATTAACGTTTAATATTTTTTTCTAAGTGGGCAATAATAATACTACACATTGAAAAGAATGACTCTTTTCTGATCGTATGCGGTGTTTTCCATAATCGATTTGCACAGGCTTCTCATTTTAATCTGATCATTCTGTACAAATTTTGCGAATGTGCATTTTCACATCATTATCAGAAGCAGATACAAAGTTATAATTGTATCTGAGTTCCAACAATAACTTACTAGTGAGAAGTTAAAATGAATCCAAAACCCCCTTAGTAAGTCATGACATTCAAGTTTGTTTAATTAGTTGGATTTTTTAAACTGAACTTTTCTAATGATAAATTAGAAAACAATGCTGTGCGAAGGCAAAGGACAGGGTAAATAACATGTTCAATGGTATTGTGTGTGGAGTGTGAATTCGCTTACAATTTGCACGTTAGAGTGCTTTTGAAGAAAACGGCACCCGGCGTTAGTTTAGTTTCGCACTAATCAAACAATATCTGGGTCACTTTTATTAAAAAAAAACTATGAACATGGTCTTATTTGCTATTGAAAACTGCATAATGGCGATATTCTTACTGCAGCCCACGAAATAATTAAATATCTGAAAATCCATCTCTCCCAAAGCTGATCTATACGTTTAAAATTAAAATCGGTCATGAACAGACAGCTTAAAGGGACCAAGAATATCGTGTGTGGTGGAGCACCATCTGACTACATGCATGAATGACTCTTATCGTCGCCGTTATAATTTCGCACACATAAACACACCACTATTAACACACATACACCCACACAAACACACAACAGACAAACAGTAAAATACACATAAAAGCTAACTCACACCTATACACACCTACACACACACACACACACACACACACACACACACACACACACACACACTCACTCACAACAGATGTATACACCTATACACACAAAAATACAGGCACATTCACACGCAAACACATGGATTCGCACACAAATATGTACACATAAATATACGCAAAACACACATAAAAACACACATAGTATGTATTACACCTTTTGTGAACATATATTTTCAGAGGACTTTAAAGGCACCCCTTCACATGAACAGAGACAGCTTAAAGGGAGCAAGAATGTAGACTTCGTGTGCGGCGAAGCACCATCTGACTACACGCATGAATGCCTCTTGTCATCACGTTATTTTCATTCCTTATGATATCTGATATGACTTGACCGAGTGATGGAGAATATTGTGGTTGGTGAGAGAGGGTGAGAGAGGAGAGAGTGGGATAGCAAGGGAGATAAAGATAGAGAGAGAGATGGAGAGAAAGGAAGAGAGAGATTAAAAGAGAGAGAGACAAATAGAGAGAGAGAGACAGAAAGATAGAGAGGGAGAGAGAGAGGGTGAGTAAGGCAGACAAACTCAAAGTGGACATTTGGAGAGAGATATAGATGGGCTAAGTGAGAGAGAGAGAGAGGGGTGAGATGAACACACACGCACACACACAGGAAAACATGTTGAGAAAAATGGAAAGCGTAAGACAGACACATAATAGATGGAATGAGAGAGAGGAAGGGAGAGAGAATGGAAAATTTGAAGATAAATAATGTGAGGCATAAGTAAATGCATACGATCTAAGTTAGATGTTAATGTCGCGTTAGAAATCATTCAATTCCACGTAATTTAAATTGCAAAGTCTTCTGTGTTGATAAGGAAAACCATACGTTCCACTTGTTGCTGAATATAAACCAGCCCGATCTTTTCAGTGCAAAATAGTGAACGGTGTTCGTGGGCTGCAATATTAACGTTGAATATTCAATATTAGATTTAGAGACATTGTGTAATATTGATACTCAGATGGATTAAATATCAAGAAAGTTATTTATGATATTGGATCTAGTGTAGCACGAACTAATAATTCCAGTAGAGTGTGCTATCGAGGCAGCATTTTAAGATTTTCGTGTTTTGTAGCCACTAAACTTTTACTCTAAAGCTTAGTTTTGTTTTGCTTTTTTATACTCAACGAAATATTCAGAAAACACATATGGGGCTTGTGACATAAAAGAAAAACAAATAGATTAATTGTTATCTCTCTGGTACACACTTTATCAGAGACTTACAATTGATATTTGTCGTATAAAATTTTATTGTATCTTTTATGTTACAGGCCTATGATGTTACAGTTAATTATTTTTTACCTAAAATGAAAACACGTGCTTATTCAGTATCACTTTAGTTTTGGAGAAGCAAATAATATGGTTGGTTTCTAGCTTGCATTGCACATTAAATGAACGTTTCTCTCTCCAAAATTGTCATTATTCTACTCTCATGAGTCTATGAGTTTTGCACATGATTTTAAATGCGTTCGTATGTTTCGCTGAAATGAAATCAATCTATAGGAAGGCACGCTGTCGACCATCAATTGTTCAAATGAACCCAATACAAAAGGCGAAGTCTCACATTTGCGTTTATGGCCTACTGATGCCTAGATTTTTATTGAATTTAAAGACATTGTTACGCATGATAATATTCTCTGCTATTCTTATGATTGTTGATATGAAATCAATTTATAGGAAGGTACGTCGTCCATCAGCCATTTCTCAAACGAACCCAGTTAGTCTCAAATGTGTGCTTACATAGCCTACGTATGACTAGCGTTAATCGAATTTACTTGACAATCCCTTAGACCAGAGAGAGCAGGGAAGATGTCCGACTGACGTTGAAAACGTTCGGATTGCGTTCGACGTAAACACGTGCTAGCATTAGCCAAATATTGCGGCCAGGCAAAATAGTTAATGCTTATTGTCTTACTGTTTCAAAAGCACAATAATGTGCATAATTTGCAGTTTCTGGCGTGCATTGTACACTAGATGAGCATTCAATGAACATTTCTCTCTCCAAAATGGTCGTTATTCTTCTCTAATGAGTCTGTGTGTAAAGGTGCGTAATCGCTATTATTTCACTGTTTTATGAAAAGCACATAATGCACAGTCTTTCCAATTTCATTTCTCCCTTCAAAATGATCGTTATTCTACTCTCATGAGTCTGTGAGTTTTGCACATGATTTTAACTGCGTTCGTATGTTTCGATGAAATGAAATCAATTTATAGGAAGGCACGCTGTTCACTATCCATCGTTCAAATGAACCCAGTTACTAAGGGCTTGGTCTCACATTTGCGTTTATAGCCTACGTATGCCTAGCGTTGACAATCCCTGAGCCCAGAAACAGCAAGGAAGACGTCCCACAGACGTTGAAAACGTTCGGATTGTGTTCGACATACGCACATGCTAGAGTTTGCCGAACATTACTCCTGCGCGCAGACAAGATACTGATTATCATGTTACTGTTAAACAAGCTCATAATGTTCAGCATTTGCAGTTTCTGGTTTGCGCTGCAAATTAAATGAACATTTCTCTCTCCAAAATGGTAGTTTTTCTACTCTCATGAGTCTGTGAGTTTTGCACATGACTTTAACTGCATTCGTATGTTTCGCTGAAATGAAATCAATTTATAGGAAGGCACGCTGTCCACCATCGCTCAAACGAACCCAGTACAAAAGGTGAAATCTCACATTTGCGCTTATAGCCTACGTATGCTTAGAGTGAATTGAATTCATTTGACAATCACTGAGCCCAGAAAGAGCAGGGAATACGTCCCACTGACGTTCACAACGTTCGCCTCGTGCTTGTTGCTCACATACAAGATACTTGATGCGTATCATTTTACTATTTCAGAAGCCCAATAATGTGCATAATATGCCGTTTCTGGTCTGCAAAGCATTGTACACTAGATGAGCATTCAATGAATATTTCTCCCTTCAAATTGTTCGTTATTCTACTCTCATGAGTCTGTGAGTTTTGCACATGAATTTAACTGCATTCGTATGTTTCGTTGAAATCAATCAATTTATAGGATGGCACGCTGTTCATCATACATCGCTCAACGAACCCAGTTTCTAAATGTTTAGTCTCACATTTGCGTTTATAGCCTACGTATGCCTAAGATTTAATTGAATTCAAAGGCATCGTCACGTATAATGGTTTTCTTAGATGAAATATCATAAAATTTTATCAGATTGATAAAAAAATATATAATACAAAAAACACGAAAAAGAATGAAGTTATTTAGGCACTAATATATCTATGGAATTCAATAACGAGTACCACTGTCGCTTTATTACTGCACATTGTCTTGTGTAGGTCATCATTTTACATTTTTTGAAGCACTAAACGTTTATTTTTAAGCCTAATGTTTCCTTAGCTTAGTTTAAATGCACCATTATCAATTTAGGTTCCATGTAGGATCTGACAGTTGAAAAGTATTTCAACGAAAACAATGTTGTATAATGCTTTTGCTTAACGCCCCATCGTACACAGAGAGAGCAGGGAAGACGCGGAAAGACGTTGAAGGCATTTGACCTATGGTCAACGTATATACGCAAGATAACGTTAACCATAGGTTACTTCTGCGCACAGGCACCGTCAACGTAACTTCATTTAAGGCAATTCATTAAATACGTCGGCTATTAAAGCAAATGTCTGACTGAGCCGTAAAATGGCGGAGAATATTGATTTTTGTAATGTTTTCCTTTTCATCACCGTGTAGTACATTCGCCTTCGTTACGGCCGACTCACACCTTTGGGGTTTGACCCCGCGTCGGCCCAGCGTTATTTTTTTCAATTAAAATTGCTCCCTTGACGCACATAGTGGCAGGTCACACGGTGGACTGGCGTTCGGCGTATGCTCCTTGAGTGCAAGCCGAAGGTCTTTCCACTGTCTGATCAGCGTATAATGTGCGCTTAGGGAGCGTTTTTTTAATTTTCAAAAACGCTAGGTTGACGTATACTAAAATCGCCAAGGTGTGAGTAAGCCTTCATATGCTTGAAATGACTCGCAACACGTAGCAAATGTTTTACAGGCGCACTCATCATTGTGTTTCATTTGAAGGAAAATAGTGGTTTTTTTTTCTCATTAAGAAATCAACCGTCTAGTCAGGGAAGCGTGGAAATAAGATTTTATAGTGGCTCAGTGGTAGAGCGTCTGCCCCATGAACGGAAGGTCGTGGGTTCAATCCCCGGCCGAGTCATACCAAAGACTTATAAAAATGGGACCTTCTGCCTTCTTGCCAGGCGCTCGGCATTTAAGAAAGGAGAAGGGTGATAATAACTTTATGTTATGCAGGGCCCGCTGGAAGAGCAGCTAGCTTACAGCTGAATGTGGCTACCCTGGGTAAATAAGACATTATTATATTATTATTATTATTATTAGTATTATAAAGTCTGAAAGCAGGTCTGTAAATTTGTTGAGTGAGAGAAATTGAGCAACAGAAAATTAGAATTTCACTCAATAATGTAGAAAGAAAATATCACTTAGTATAGTTCAAAAAGACGTGAGATTCGTGATTTTACTGCGGGTACTGAATTTTCCCAAAATGGACGTTTAAAGATTCATGTCCTTTCGCAGGGATCGCGGAAAGGATGTGTGTGTATGTGTGTGTGTGTGTGAGGGGGGGTAATTGTAATTACTTATTCAGTTAATTTGTGCCAGCCAATGGGAGTGTGTAAAATCCTTGTAAACAGCCCCTCCCTTTGGGGCATGTGCAACCACCCCCCCACACTTTTCAAAACTTATCGCGGTGCCTGTGTCTTAGCGTTAGCCATTGCGCCCCTGAGAACATATGCACATTTGCACTAGAAGAATACCAAAATACTATCAAAAATACTCCAAAATACCAATGGGTTACTTTGACTCCGTTAAGATCTAGTTTTCAGAGGTGCCGTGGTATAGTGGTCAT
Organism: Temnopleurus reevesii; assembly: GCA_036244855.1. Lineage (NCBI taxonomy): Eukaryota > Metazoa > Echinodermata > Echinoidea > Temnopleuroida > Temnopleuridae > Temnopleurus > Temnopleurus reevesii. The sequence goes on from BQKZ01000304.1 coordinate 48,423, forward strand.
GACTTTCGCCTTTCAACCAGAGGGTCGTAAGTTCGAATCCAACCCATGGTGGTAATTTCCTTCAGCAAGAAATTCATCAACATTTTAATGCACACAACCCAGGAGAGTTGACTGAGTACCTGGTAGAAATATTTATTCCTTGAAATGCCAAGTGCGCAGGTGACTGCCGGACTAAAGCCAGGGAAATTCAAAGCGCCTTGAGCACTCAGCAGAGTGGGTACGTGCGCTATATAAATTACATATATTATCATTACATCATTATTATTAAACTAGTTTCTAAAGCCCATACAGAAGGCAAGCTGTAAACACGTTCAGATTAGAGGACCACGAAGTTGATTTCAAGTCCACTTAGCGCAAAGTGGCTCTGTCGCTATTACGATGGATTAAACGGGGTTCAAATCCTTCGTGCGACCTTTCCGCGTGTGTATATATATTCTTTGTCTGAAATGGGTGAATATATTCTTTTTACGAATCAACTTAGAAATTGATTATTTGTATTCCAGAATCAATTAAAGTACAAGTTATCAAGTCAAATAAATTATCGTAATGGAGGTAGGATTGAAAAGGATTGAAAATGAAAATGAATCTCACAGAAAGTAAAACGATCAGGTGGGTACATAATTCCTTAAGTGTATCTTAAGGCACCATCTTTAGAATATTTTTCTTAAATAGTACTTATTTAATCTAATGACTACTGGAGACGGTTAGTGCCTGCACAAAGTCTATGGGAGATTTAAAATTCAGTACTCAATGGGTTAACGAAAACTCGGACGTGTGAAAAACAGGTTACAAATTGATCCATGCATTAGCATCAAAGTTGAATGTATGCTGAGCGGAGATTTTATTTTACGGTCGTTTTGTGCAGAAATTTACAGAGGATATGCTTGGTTGACGTTTACATATGCGTCTTTTAAATACAAACTGAATCAATTCAGCGTTAGCTAAAGTGTCCCTATTAGGGTCATTAAACAAATTTGATTAACCCTTGACATATACGTTTGTTGGATATTAATGTTAAAGTGTGGCTGACTTAGGAGAATACAGATGTTTTATGAATCAATTTAGAAACACAAACGTTTTTGAGAATTAAATTGTCAAAGTAGCTCTCAGATCGATGATCTTAATGGAGGAGGGATTGAAAATGAAAATAAATCTTAGAAGAAGTGAAACAAGTGACTAAGTGTAACTTCAGGCATAATTATAAGTCAAATATTTTTCTTTCAAGTCGGGAAGTAGATTGAGGGCGTGATGATAACAGTGCAAGAAGTGCAAGAAGAACTGTAATTCATGTCGAGAGTAGTGCGTTTTAGACATTTTTTTTTTGTTTACTTTATCTTGATTCCAGGAATATAACATGGCGAAATAATGGAAGCAAAAATAGTAAATGAATACAAAGAGCGAGAAGAAAGTATAATTATATGATACTAATAATTATACCATATATAAATTGCATGTAGAGTTAGAAACATGCGTCTGAGTAATTATGCATTTTTAATTACGACAATGCCCCATTTAAAGCCCAAATACAGTTTTGGTACCGATTAAGAAATGTAAAATTTACGGGATGTTTATCATGAATTATGTATCTTACACACATTTCGAGACCAAAGCATATTTTTCTACAAGCTAATTCTTTTGAAAATTTGAATTTGACCGTTAAATCGTATTTAGCGCCCTCTCTTGGTTATAACAATATTTTGCTTCTTATCGGGCATATACAAAGTTATTTCCCAGATTTGATGAAAGCATGATAAAAAGGAATACACAAAGAATAAATTCTGAAATTTTCATCGAATTCTGTGCATGAGACGTTGTCCTTTATCAAAAAAGAAAAAAATGAATTAGCGTCGGGGGACACGACGCTGAAATATATTGCACATTTTAGGTTATAACTTTTCCAAAACTTGTTCATTTTTTACACAATCTTTTCATGTTCATGATATCATGTTTCATTTTATATAGATTTGAAGACAAAATTTGGCGATAAATATATTCGCTTTTACCAAAACTGTATTTGGGCTTTAATGACAATATACATTTTCTGAGGTAGATGTAGGATCTAGAGTATATGCTAAATCATATGCTGTATATATCAACCGGTGGTCAGTAGAGTCTACAGAAAATATAATATAACATTTATGAAATATAAATAACGTATTAAATTAGGCGGTGTGCACATCAGGTATAATCTATTATTCAAAGCGAATTTAATCATAATTATCAAAATGTAGACAAATCTATTGAACATGTTTTTATTTTTACATTGTAAATACCATTGTATTTGTTCTTTTTATGATTGATAATGAAAAATAAACTGAACTGAACTGAACTGAACTCATTCTATATCGAGTGTACATTCAAATTAAACGGTAAAAATACTCAAGTATTTCAATACATACGCACCCACATACTCGCACATGAACGCACACCAATATACACATGCGAATACACAAAAATGTCGCACATACATACGCACACATATCCACACACAAACAAACACACACACACACATACATATATATATATATATATATATATCTATACACCTAGATATACACACATACACCATATATATATATATATATATATATATATATATATATATATATATATATATATATATACGCATAAACACACACATAAACTCATAAGCACTCAACACCCATCAGAAACAATCGCACATGATATTCGTGCGCACACTCACACACTTTTATCACGAGAGTCGTCGCGAATGAAAAACACTTACATTAGGCAATTACGTATTGATTGATAAATGGTTCCCTTTTGCCTCCTTTAATCGTCGAATTGCAGATTTAGCACGTGGCGTATTCTAGAGTGTGTTCGAGACAGAATAGAATGTCCTCTCACTTTTTGAGAGGAGGCTTGAGATAAAGATGAGTGGACAAAGAAAATGGAAGGGGTGTAATAATGAGACATAATAGGAAGCCAAATTCACTTTCAATGGGTGTAGGTTGCGAGATGACAGTGTGTGCTGTGAGCATGAATGGCAAATGGTTTGGACAAATTAAACAACTACTATTTAAGCATTAACAATAACTTGATGCACACAAAATGATGTCTCTCTTCTCTTTTATTTTGAGTGGAAATGCCGAACAGGTGTAGCACTTGTTCAGTGAATTAAACGGGAAGCTATTTTCTTCCGTGATCATGAAGTCATTGTGAAGACTTGAATGAAGCTTTTTATTTTGTCCAAAATCGTTGTCGCTTCTGATCAAGGTGAGAGCTTATGAATATCGCTCTTAAGCCAGACTGGTTTAATGCAGGAATACAAAAGAGCATCTTAACCTTGTACCCTGGGATGAATAACTAGGTTTATTATCAGCCTTTTTTCAGGATTTTACTAAACCTAGGCGGAATCTTGATCGAATATGGATTGACAAGCTAAAACAATAAAAAAAAACATAAAGCAACAAAATAAAGGAAATCAGAAACACAGAAAAACATAAAGACATAATCTTCTTCATGGCATTCATACGGTGAACTTACGGAGGCAGCGGCTTGAAATGCAAAAACATTATGTTTTAGCAATCAACCCCCCCCCCCCCAAAAAAAAAAAAAAAAAAAATCGTTGTCGCTTCTGATCAAGGTGAGAGCTTATGAATATCGCTCTTAAGCNCTTGATGCACACAAAATGATGTCTCTCTTCTCTTTTATTTTGAGTGGAAATGCCGAACAGGTGTAGCAATTGTTCAGTGAATTAAACGGGAAGCTATTTTCTTCCGTGATGATGAAGTCATTGTGAAGATTTGAATTAATTTCTTTATTTTGTCCAAAATCGTTGTCGCTTCTGATCAAGGTGAGAGCTTATGAATATCGCTCTTAAGCCAGATTGGTTTAATGCACGAATACAAAAGAGCATCTTAACCTTGTACCCTGGAATGAATAACTAGGTTCATCATCAGCCGTTTTTTCAGGATTCTAATAAACCTAGGCGAAATCTGGATCGAATATGACTTGACAAGCTAAAACAATAAAAAAAAAAAGATAAAGCAACAAAATAAAAGAAATCAGAAACACAGAAAAACATAAAGACATAATCTTCTTCATGGCATTCATACGGCGAACTTATACGGCGGCAGCAGCTTGAAATGCAAAAACATGATTTTTTTAGCAATCAACCCCCCCCCCCCAATTTCCTTCCATTTCTATTTATTTTAATGTGGATGTCGGTACCCCAGAGTTCCCTATCGGTCATTAAATAAAATTTCATCCTAAGTATACACAACAATACAAAAAAGTAAACGCACAATAAATATCAAGATATATATGTGGATCAAAAAACAAATTTTATTGGCCATTCATATTACCAAGGAATATTCAATTGGTGCCTGGAGCGGAGGCTATGTTTGAAAATAAAATAATTAACGCACTTTACGCGTCTGTGCCAATGCCCAATTCGCTATCACCAAATTATCTCCAGATTGAGGAATTGTCGGCACAATTACACGGTAATCAGCGCTACATTCTAAAAGGCAGCAGACTTTTTAAATTGCATGTGTTGGTGATGTGTTTAGCCGCGGCGTTGTGGAATGTTGTGTAAGTCAATGTTGTTATGTTGTTTTCTGCACCGTGCCATGTAATTACTCCAGGGCACCTCGGTTTGATTTTAGATTGGAAAACCCGGGAACCTGGGGGTAGAATTGGGGAGTTTGGTCACACGTGATTGAATTCAAATATTAGGCGTACAATTTGAACGGCTCTGTCACCACAAGTTTTTGGTCTTATCTCTTTATAAACCTTCACCCATTACACGTGCGCATCGTGTGTGTGTGTGTGTGGGTGTGGGGTGTACATGTGTGTGCGTGTGTTTGTGTGTGTGTGCATGCGCGCGCGCGCGCGTGTGTGTGTGTGTGTGTGTGTGGAAGGGGGAGAGCAGTCTTTGGAAGCGGTATAGTCACCTGGGTCAGCGGTGGGGGCGTCAAATTTTAGGTAAAGAGGGAGCCAGAATCGCACAATTGGTGCTGATGACATTTATTTTGCTTTACAGCTCCTCGTAGGAGGGGGGGGGGGGTAATTTAAATCCTCGGTGCGGGAATGCATTATGTATGTTTTCCACCAAGTCTTAGAAAGCAATCATGGATTTTTTTTTTCAAAACACGGAATCCTTCATTATTTACGCATGATTTATAGTTTTATGGATTTGTTATTGTTGCATAAAGAAATTAAATATGTTTGTTTTTTAATGTTTGTATATTATGGGGCTCCGACCAGAAGTAATGCTAAAATTCAATTCAATTTAATTCATATTTATTTCATTCAAAAGTAAAAACCACTTTCATATACAAGGTAAAATATACAAATAAATTCGAATGAGGATACAGCTAGAAAGAACAGAGTCTTATGAGATGCTGCCACCAAATAATACGTAAAATATGAACCAAGTAACACAATATAAGGAATTTATATATAATGGTACATATTGAAATATTTATATAAATACCAAGAAAAGACAAAGAAAAACATGAACATTTAAGAAACCTAACAAACTTTAAACTAACACAACATTGAACATGAAAAAATGAAAAAGCCCGAAGAATTTACGCATATTTTCTTTAAATTCTTTTCAAAAACATTAAGTGATTGACTTGATTTTAATTATGTGGAAAGAGAATTCCAAACCTTTGGTCCATTATAAAAAAATGAATTGATACCAGCATTTGTCCTGTAATAAGGTAAATAGAAATGTAGAGGATTTCGTATTTCATAAGAAACCATTTCAGCAATCAAGTTAAAATTTTGAGTGAGAGGTAAAGGTGCCAACCTCTCATTTTTTTTTTATATTTCATTTGACTATTATGTCTATTCATTGTTTGTTTTGTATGTATGTTTGTTACTATTGTTTATTTCTAATGTTTGGTTGCATAGAACATCTATAAAGAGACAGACAAATGTTTACTCAACACTGGCGAACATACTTCGACACACATCTCGTCAAAATATTTCCAACATAATGTGGAAATGTAAAATTCAACTATGCAGGGTAAACCTTTTATCCAAATGTTTTAAAAGTGTAATTTATATTTTCGCACAACTTACCCCTCTCAAAACAAAACGACCCATGTACTAGCAACTGATGACAATAGCAAAAAATTCATCACTTTACCTCGCCAGCATACCAGGGTTACCTGTTAGGTCGCTCATGCCGCTGACGAAGGTCCAATTCTTAACAAACACTTTAATAGATCGCTGATCAAGTTTCGAGCAGAGTTGCCTGGAATTTTGTGAGGCATTGTTTAAAAATAATTATGACCTTTCGCATGTATTGCTTAAATGATCATGAAGACTAGCTTTTAAACGATGCCGCTCGAGTTCTTAAACGTGCTGTTCGGGTCTTGCGTGGTGAGAAGTTGAAGTTCCTGTTGTTTAAAAAACATTCCCGTTTATTGTTCTCATGTTCTCATGTATGTCATCATTATTTCAAACTATAAGTCTAAACTATAATTTGTGAAATTATTTACCATGTCATGTTTGTTTTTGTTGTAAATAAAATCCTCCAACTGGAGGCAAAAAGAAAAAAATACCAGGGTTACCTGGCGGGTGGGGGAGTCACACTAACTGACTGATTCCCTCCTGCTGCCAAACTGAATTGTCTTAAGTTCGAAATATGAACTAAAAATACTGTTTTGTTTAATCAATGAATTTTTACAATCGAGGTTGAGAAAAGTCACCTTCAAACATCAAATTTCAAACGGAATATAACATTGATAATCACAATTTTTCTGATGCGGTTTGATAGCAGGATGGGCTCAAGCTCCAGGTGTGACTGCCACCATAACGATAGAACCAGTGTCTTTTGGCGTGACGTGTGTGATGAATAGTACGCTAGGTGTTAGGACTAATTAGACAGCGGGCGAGTAGCAGGTGCGCGTAATTCTAACCACGTTTACCCCCGAAACTTGAGGCGAGGTAGGTATCCGGTGTTCCGCAAAGCTTCCCTGCTAAAACGGGACGGATGCGACCTATATCTGCTTATTTGCGCTTTTTTTTCTCAGTGAGAGATAAGTCCCGTGACAAATAGACATAGCTTAATTCCTAGGGAAAAAACTGAAGCTTAATGGAGTAATCTTGACAAGAAATATGTAAACTAACAAGACTTATAACATCTTAAAAGTTGTCATTATTTTAATCTTGTAACATAAAATTTAGAATCTAAATTAGGTTTACATTCGGCTCGATTCTTGGGGGAAAACTAAGCTAAATGTGGGTAATTTGGAACAGGGATATGTAGGCTTACTTATATAAACAGACTTATAATATCTTAAGTGTCTTCTAATGTTAGTTATAACATAAAACTTTTGATCCAAAATCGGGTTTAATTTAAAGTATAATATTGAGATTCATGACAATTCAATGTAAAGAGTCAGAAAATAATTTCAATACCTCACTAAATGTTATTGTACTCTTTGTTATTTGATATCCCTAATCAGTTTAATTAAGCAATGATCCTCGAACTAAACACTGTTTTTTTTGTCTTGTCTGTGTTTTGTTTGTGTGTGTGTGTGTGTGTGTGTGTGTGTGTGTGTGTATGTGTGTGTGTTTGCAGTGGAATATGAAATATCTACAATGTGTGTTTATATCGTGTGTTCACCGTACGAGGATAAAAATTATTTTTATGCACCTGGATTGACATACATACAGGCCTTCACTCAGAGTGTTAATGCAATAGCACCGAGCATGTTAACACCTGGTTATCTAGGATATAGAAATTGCACGTGGAATATCCTAATATGAGTCATAAGGTGCTTAAACACCATGGTTTTAAATCAACACCCTGCGAGGTTTCGCAAGTGTATGTTGAAAGTTTTTCGATCTGTGTTCATAATCTGCACATAATCATGCGATATTCAAACAAAAGTGTTGTTTTAAGCACCTGGATGGATATGCATAGAGGGTAGCATTCAGAGTGTTAGTTTAATTGCACAGAGCGTGATAACAATTTTCTCATTTAGTGTAAAAAGAAAGTGCTCGAGAATTTCCTCCATATATTACCCTAAGCTAATGAGGCATCAGGGGTTTTAAGTTGACACCCTGCATGGTTTGCAGTGTATATGCCAAAAGTGCTACAAGGTATGTTCATATCTACTGCTGATTATGCAAGGTTCAAACGAAAAATACTGAAGTGTTTTGTTAAGCACCTGATAGATTTAAATACATCGAGTGTTATATTCATTGTATTAATGTAAGTGCACGGAGCGTGTCAGCTGTAGTAGATATAATTGACACTTTAAATGAATTCCCTAAGTGCCCAATAAGCTCCTGAGCACTAGGATTTCTCACGTGCATGCTGAAAGTTTGTCCATATCGACTGCTGATCTTATAAGGTTGAATAAATACCGGAGTGTTATTCAGTTTCTTCTATCACCGGTTTGGAAGCATTCAGAGTGTCGTTTTTAATTATAATTGAAATAATAATTTATCATTCTTAAAATTTATAATGGCACCCTATGTGCAAGACATTACGTGTTATTCAGTTGATATAGCACCTGAAACACACTTCGGGGAGTGATAAAGGAACTGCGATAAAGCAGCTCTTTGACTTTTCATGCCCTTTCAGACCAAAGCGGGAAATTTGGTGTTTAGAGCTTCGTTCGCCTTTTCTTTTATATATCATTTTGAATTTGACGAATCTTTCCTTCACTCCACTTCTATTTTTATACCAAAGTCATGCTCAAGCATACGACCAGTTTATTCCCCCTGCTGAACTCATTCAACTTTGAAACTGTATAGTGGCAATAACCGGTCCGCCAGGAGTTCGTATTTTTATCACCTTTTGGTCTATGGATCGTTAACTGTGCACTGCTTGCCTATATACGCGTTATTGCTATACCTATGCACTTCAGTGCTCCTTAAAGGTCGTGTCAGACCCTTGCGTTTATAGCCGACGTCTACCCAGCGTTCATTGATTCTGAAGAACGTTCCATGAAGGTATAAATAATGATGAAAGCGCTTAGCTGACGCTAATACGGGCGCATGTCCTACGTTAATGGAATATGAAGTCTAATTCACACATTTGCAATTTATAGCCAGCATCTGCCTAGGGTTCATGATGCTCTGTAAACGCAAAACGATGCATATGGGGGAGTGTGGCGTAGTTAAAGCCAACGGATGCGTAGGTCGAGCGCTCGATCCAACGTCTCCAACGTCGGTCAAGCACATTCAGGGTATATTGAATACGCAGGGGAAATGTCAGGCTAATGCATAAGTGTACGTACGTTAAGAGCAAGCCTAGTGTCCAACGTCAGAATATGTCCGCCCTATAATAATAAAATTATTTCATATGACGCTTTTCCTATATACCCTTGTCAAAGAATGAAAAATAGAAACCGTAATTAGAGTGCATAACATTAGCTTCATAGGAAGCTTCGACAATATTAGCCCACAGTTGCGACAACAATCTTTATAATTATTCTACCAGGTACCCATTTAAACACCTGGGTTGTATGCAAGCAGCATGTATAATTGCTGAAGAAAATTAACGTGATTAAATTCGAACCGACGGCCTTCTAGTTGAAAAGTGAGTGTCAGAACCACTACACCGTTACGCTTCTATAGCTATACGCTCACTCCCTATACATTTCAGCACACATAGTTAGCGCATTAAATTTGGTGTGCCTTAGGAATATTTTAGCTGTATACCCACAAAGGTGTGACTGAGATTTCAATCTATTTCCCCTAGGTTGCCGATATAGACCGCTGAGTTTTCAATATCGTGAGCTAATCGAGAGCCCTGACTGATAATTATGCAAATTAATTTGGCTGGCATTGAATCAATAATTTAACAAGATCTAAATGTCACCCGTGCAGTGTCCCTATGGAAGTTAACAGGATATAAATATATCCCCACATAAGCTAATTAAAAATTACAGTATTGATCCCGAATGTGACGTTTCTATGTATAGGGAATCGAACACGATAAAGAAACAAGATTATACACATGATTATAAGCAGAAATATAAACATAATTATAAACATAATTAAATACATGAAACGTTAAATCTTTACATTTAGTGACTGCTCTTTATCTTTGTGGGCTTTTAAGGGTAATAAAGATGTAACAACGTAATTATAGTGTGCAATTATCATTCGAACGCTTTGGTCGGTAACGATAGCAACATAAAGCGCGTTATAATAACCCATTATTTTTCTTCTCGTATTATCATTGCCTTTTCAATCACCAGCTTGTGCTTTTATTTTGATGAGCGAATGTGGTATTAATGGAAATATTGCACTTGTGTATGTGTGTATGTGTGTATCTGTGTGTGTCCGTTTTAATTCTTAAAATGCTGAAATGTTCATGTGCATTTAGAATTCAATTGATATTTGAAAAGATGTATGTTGATTTAGAGTCAATTGAAGATTTGATACGACAGTGCCATACGTCTACGTTACATCTCTGTATTTACAGAGAAACACGCTGCATGAACGCGGAAATATGGAGGGAAGACTCTTGACCGACGTTGAGTTATTCGACTGGCACTCGACATACGCACGCGTATACATCCGTATTTCTGCTTTCATGGAGTGTCTTTGGAATTTCACTGACGCTTGACAAACGTTAGTTATGATAGTTAGTCTATTCACCACCTGGACTCTATACCTCAAAATACAAATATAAATCCTATAACGTGCTAGTCCATTATACGATTGCTTATGCTCCAGTCACGTAGAGGCCCTGAATGACACGATTCAAAATGACTTCCTTGTTCGTAGGAAGCTAAATATGAAATAAAAACAAGGATTCGTGTAGAATCGTGTTGCTTTCGGGCTTCTATGTTTAGCGTATGAGAGCATTTACCGGGTTTTCGTTTATATAATTCTGTGTTAGCATTTACCGTTCGCTTTTGATAAACCATTTCACTCTTCAAGGTGATATTTCCACATCTGATTCCATCCTCGTGATATTCATCTTGCTACTTACCATTGCCCCTTCCCCCAAAGCTTATCCTCACCGTCTGATTGTTTTTCATCGTCCTTACCCCCCCCCCCTCTCCTATACAATTTCCCAATTGTTTTACCCCTCCCCACTCCCACAATACCCGGTTGATTTTACCCCCTCTCCCTCTCTCCTACAATTTCCCGGTTATTTTACCCCTCCCCTATTCAACAATTCTCCGGTTGTTTTACCAATCTCACTTTCCCACAATACTCCAGTCGTTTTGATGATAATAATAATAATAATAATAATAATGATAATAATAATAATAATAATAATAATAATGACAATAATACTAATAACAATAATAACAATAATAATAATGATAACAATTAGATAATTTATATAGCGCAGTCCCCATACGGATATACCCTCCTG
>BQKZ01000304.1:89754-108718 GCA_036244855.1 Temnopleurus reevesii
TTAAGTTGATAGATGAAATTTTGAATTGCATACTACATAAACGAAAACGTCTTTTCATAAACACACTCGATCGCTCAAAAACGAATCACCTTAGCCATTAACGCTTTTGATCGTTCAAAGACGAAATTGCTTGCTATTTCTGTCAAATTCAAAAAGCGATATGCACGACACGCAAGATATCGTCTAATTTGAATGAAATGTTACTTATTTGGTCAGAGTTAGTTTGAAGTTGACCGGGCAAACCTATAAAATGAATATGATTTTATTAAGAACTTAAAACGTTTTTATGACAAAATTAGCTGACCTTTGCACACTGGCAACCATACACGAGCCAATAAATTCTTGAAAATCAGTATGGTATGAATATCCATCATGGCCATGATAATAATTACAAAATTAGATCATGCTTGCACTAGGAACGTGATAATTCTAATTTGAAATAAATACTTTAAAACTAGGTTGCTCGAAAACGAATTCAAAAGCTGGATGAGCGTCCACGAGCTGCCGACTCTGAAGTTGAAAGATGAAATTTTGAATTGCATACTTCATAAACGAAAACGTCTTTTCATAAACACACTCCATCGCTCAAAAACGAATTCCTTTAGCCATTAACGATTTTGATCGCTCAAAGACGAAATTGCTTGCTATTTCTGTCAAATTCAAAATTCGATATGCACGACACGCAAGATATCGTCTAATTTGAATGAAATGTTTACTTATTTGGTCAGAGTTAGTTTGAAGTTGACCGGGCAAACCTATATTCTGCATTATCAGTATACCCCCTCCCGGCGAAAAGAATTCTTTTCTACCTGTCATCACTATAAAGCTCAGAAGTCAGAATAATAGCTATGGGTCTGTAACATAACAGATGCAATCAAACTAATACGATAAGTATTAATCGTAAGTCTATGGCAAAAGATGTATCGTAAAGATACGATTAGATGCGATTATTCGTATCTCTTTCATGTTACAGGCCCCTGGTCCGGTAATCCTACTGTGATTCCGTCCTCTTAACTTTTATAGCGATAACCGGTAGGCAACATATTTGAATTGCACAGTATGCCTATAACATAAATGAAAATTTAAGATACGCTGCTCAGTTTTGCCAGGAATACAAAAGAAAGACACTTGACTTATACACGATATATTGCCCAATACATACATTACAATCATTGGTATAAGAAAGCAAACGTAACCTAAACAAATAAATAACGTTTAAAATAGATACAAATTAAAATGAATTAATCGCGATAACATTGCTAGGATGACACAAAATAGCAACATTAGAAAGAGACAAGAGGAGAAGAGGGAAACTTTCAACTCGTTGGGCTTGCATCGGACATACGAACATGTCAAGGTTAGTTTAGCATCTCCTCTGCATACTTCGGCGCTGAAGGACGCATTTCACAATTCATTAACACAATGTATCCATTGGCCATAAACATAATGACTCAGCCTTTAAAACAGGCACGGCAAAACTAGAACAGTTCATAAAAACAAAACATACAATGTATTTCTGGATCTCCCAGTAGACCAGAGCAGAATTCGGCAACATCAACAACACACCGCCAACCTGCAAACGGCTCAGTCAGACATTTGCCTATATATATATAGCCAACATATACCAACTGTCCAAGCGTACATAAAATCTGAAATATGCCCCTGGACGTAGAAAGACGATTGGTCACATTAATTATTTCGGCTAAAACTCGGCGTTGGCCCATGACATCGTCTGCCAAGTGTCTCTCCATCGAATTTCGCTGCACACTGAGTGTGTGCGTCACTATATAGCCACGTAAAGTGGCATTATTTGACGCTATCTGTGTGCTGAAAATGCAGGAAAACATGCTCGAATGACGTTGAAAACGTTCTGCTCCCGCTGTACGCACATGATAGCGTCAGTCAAATGCCTTCCACGCGCTTTTCCGTGAAAATGGAGCGAGTTTCGTACTTCTCACATGTACTTGCACCTTTCGGTGGTATTCGAACCACGACTATATCGTTCAATGGCGATAGTCATTACCACTATGCTGATTTATGAAAGCAAAATGTCTGACTGAAACGCACAGGAATGGCTTCATATTGTTCGAGAGTGGAGTAGGAATTCGATCGCGCCGTTGAGTGAGGAGTCGAATTGGCTTTGAACATGAGTCAGGGGGAATGCAGGTAACCATGTCAACCGAATTATCTGCTGTTTATTAGGCGTGGGATGGAAAACAAGAGGATGCTGGTGGAAGGGTACATTTACTGTGAGCAGAAGGGACAAAGGCCCGGGACAAAAATAAACAACCTCCATTCAAGCATTCACAATATTCAGATGAACACAAAAGAAAGTTCCATCCTTCTTTATTCTGTGGAAAAGTGTTGAACAAGAGTCACACCTGGGACTCGCTTATGTGATGATGAAGCTATTGTGAATGCTTGAATGAAGTTGATTACTTTGTCCCAGTCCTTTGTCCCTTCTTCTCACAGTGCATACAAATACGATGGACGTGAACACTATTGACATCACGAGAAATCAGTGGGAGAAATGCTACATGCAGTACATATGTATTTTTTTTTACTGGTTTGGATAAATTTGTATGACATCCTACTACCCTAAACTGATGCCTTTTACAAACCAGGCAAATACAGTCCCATATCAGTAGGAATGCTGGTAGCCAAGTCAACCGAATTATCTGCTGTTTATTAGGCGTGGGATTGAAAACAAGCTAGAGGATGGTGGTGGAGGTGGGGTACATACAAATACGATGGGACGTGAACACCATTGACATCGCGAGAAATCTCGTAGCTGAATATAAGTATAGTAATTGTGCTATATAAATCCATGTTTATTATTACTATTATTTTTATTATTATTATTATTATTATAGGGTATATCCACGGGGTTGGGTCAATTTGTGTGTCACCCCAATAACCCAGATCCATGTCTTTTACAAACCAGGCAAATAAAGCCTCACAATGGCGCATTACCGCAAAAACAAAAACAGTGGGATGGAAAACAAGAGGATGGTGGTGGAGGTGGGATACATACAAATAGGGCGGGACGACGTGAACAATATTGACATTACGAGAAATGTGCAGTATTGTATGGCGGACCATAGACCTATAAGTCTATGTGTGGAGTATATTCAAGCTGAGAATAGTAAGGTGCTGATTTATTAAGCGCAATCACTATATGCATATACTCTACAGCGCTTGATACTATAGGTACCATATTATTACCCGGCTACAACTGCCGAGCTAGCCACTCAAGGGATACAGCATTCCACATAATAAATTCCTGTCAGGTACCCATTTACACCTGGGTTGAGTGCAACACAATGTGGATAAATTTACTGCCAAGGAAATTAACGCCATGGGTGGGAATCGAACCGTCGACCTTCTACTTGAAAGGCCAGAGTCAAAACCACTACATCACTACGTTTTCTCACATGAAATCTTAACGTAGAGACCAGTTCTTGGAGAGGTAAAGCTTTCCAGATATGTATTAAATTTGGGAGCTACAGTGATATCATTCACATATTACTTTTCAATAAGAAATAAGAGTATGTTCATAATTTGTTTGAGTAAAAATTCGTTTGAGTAAAAATAAAATAGGTTATTTATCGCAAAGCGTATAGAAAATGCAATGAATTAGTTATATTTGCCAGCACACTACCTCACACAAAATCAACGGCTTATGCCGAACCTTAGCGTGTTATGATATACGTGATTCCGTAGGATTTGCATGTCCGTTAGTATATGTTTCTATTTGTAAACTTCACATTTTTTAAAGTGAATTTGGTGCCATATAAATTATATATGTTATTATCATTAGTTCACACTATGAGAGTGTCAAAACGTAAACTCATTAAAATGGCGAAGGCTTTTTCGAAATTGTTGATGAAATTATCCTTCGTGATCCTAGATGCACTCGTTTTTATTAAAGCATTTGTAGCTAAAGTACTACTAACTATACATGATAATACATACAACTTGATCACGAAACTTCTATGATGCTAGCTTGAAATACATTTTAACAATTCAAATAATAAACTTGTATTGCTTTCATTCTGCAAAATCAAATCATCGGAAGGTTGAAACTGCCGTCAACGAAGATTGTCCTAAATAAGCCTTAAGCAGTACCAAGTAACATTTTTTTTTCATTTTCATTTTTTATTTCATTTTCACAGGAAAAATACAAAATAATTTTACAAGGAAAATAAAGAATTTTGCAAATACAAAATAATACATCATAATTATATTCACATGAACAAACAAGAAGAATAATATCTAAATTGGATTTGACGAACAAAATATAAAATAAAACACTGTGAAAATGGAGGGTTCTCTGAAAAGCCGAAGCTTGCATGGTGAGGTACCCTCAAAATAATTTTATTAAAAAAAAGAAGACGTAAGGAACAAAAGGATAAAAGTGCTTGGTTATATGTTACCAAGCTACGTACTTAATAATCTATTTACGCCATGTGCGAGCAAATAAAAATAGTAGTGTATAGAAAAAGTGAGAGGAAAAAAACAACAACGAAATATACAACGCCATTATAGGACAAAGGATTATACGTATCAATGAAATATGTTGCCAATTGTGTTTAACTATGATTTAGAGACAGAAGACCAAAACAAAGACGGGAATTCGATTTTACAAGTGCTAAATATCAATTTAATTGGAGGTATATTTACTTAGTAAATAGAATTTTAGTCTTTTTTAAAGCAAATCTGGGATGGAGCATTTTTAATGTTTTCAGGGAGAGAATTCCATAATTTGGGGGCCTTTATAAGAATATGGATGTTGGGCTAAAAGTGGCCTAAGGAGGGGCAAGTGTATGTCACCTGAGTGTCTGGTCGGAGAATTATGTACAGACTGATTCAACTGAAATATCGAGTAAAATGCTGCAATACCTAAGGAAAAAAGATTAAAAACATAACAGTACAGGTACGAATTCTTGAATATAATTCAATGATTATAATGCCACGATGGATAGTTATCATTTATTTTGAAAGGAGAATTTAATAAAGTGTATTTTCTTTTAGATTTGAATCCACGTCAATTTTCTTTGAGGATACCCTACATCTCAAAATCATACAGTCATGGTTCCTATATATATCATTTCTTATTATACAACTGGCGCCAAAGAGGAGAATGTGGTTAGAAATGAATATTCCTGTGGCGCACCATCAAATGCATTGCATGAGCGCCGGTGGGCAACATCCCCCTCTATGATATAAGATCAAATTATTAATATTTAATGACGCGGTGAAATGTGATTAAAATTAACGCATTAATATTGTCTATCGATTTGTAATAGTTATACGGCGATATTGGGTGATTAAATTCTTCAAGGGCGTTGCGTGTTATTTAGCACGGCGCACAAACGCGAGGTGGATCAATTTTCGACAATGTTGCGACGGCATTTGAGACATGAAAATAATATAGGAGCTTTTTTTGGTATTATATTAACATGGGTCTGTCTTGGTTGCATTGTTCATTTGGAACGAGCTTGGGCTTGACTATTAAAATAAATTTGATCTCGGTCTGATTAGTGAAATTTTGTCTTAATAAACGTATTCATCTATGTGCGAGCACGTCGCACAAGCGAGCTATGGATCAATTTTCAACAATGTTGCGACGGCCTTTGACACATGGAAATAATAATAATAATGATAGACGCAATTGATATAGAGCATGCATCCGCTCTGCTCAAGGCGCTTTGCATGTCATCATTACCCTGGCTTTAACCTGGCAGCCACCAGCGCACTTGGAATTATAAGGAATAGATATTCCTACCAGGTACCCATTCACATCACGTGGGTTGAGTGCAGCACAATGTGGATGAATCTCTTGCAGAAGGAAATTAGCGTCATGGACATGATGGAATTCGAACCTACTTGCACTTTTATTCAACATAGTTACCGAACACGACAGAAAGAAAAAAAAGAACTTGTGCGTACCAAAGGTTGAAACAATCAAAGGAACATTTTCAGTTTCATATATGTAGGTAGTTCTCTGTGGAACCATTTACTAAATAATATTAAAACAATAACATCTGCGTTTTCTTTTAGTTTTCTTTAGTATTCTTACTGAATGAATGAATGGATGGCGAATATACAAACATTATTATGTACATGTATTCTCTAGTTTGCATTCATGGTTGTCCATCTGCCCTTAACATAAATCTGTGTGTGTGTGTGTTTGTGCGTGTGTGAACAAATGTAATCAATGTTTATACAACAAATAATCATGTTAAGTGTACATATATGTAACTTAATGTAACGTTTATATAATGTAACTTGTTAATGTAACTTTTTAATCTAAATATTTAAAGTCGATATGACAATTGTCTTTGTGAATAGGTGCCAGACTCGACTAGCATCCATGTTATTTTCGGATTCCCTTTATCCTGTTAACTTTATGCTTTAAGCACTATAATATTTCTTTGTTATACAATACATGTTAAGTTATTGTTTTATTGGATAATAAATAAATTCAATTTAATTCAATTCAGTTCAATTCAATATGATAACATAACATTTAATTAGAATGTTATAAAAAGAGAATTTAAAATTCTAGTGTTGCCAATTTAGGAAAGGAATGGTGATCAAATTAGTTGTAAAATAATTCCTGACCTACTCATCCATGTGCAATTCAACAGGTCGGGGTTTTGTGCCGTTGCATTATTGTCCCCTCGCACTATACAGGGTATTAAATGTTCATGGCTCAGTTCATTAATGCTAATTACAATCACATTGATTTATAATGCACCAAATCTAATCTATTGAGTGATCAAGGCAGTTTCTATAACGGGTATATGCCTGCACGTCGAGAGAGAAAATATCCTTAATGGGTTTTGTGCATGTCCTATATGTATAAGTACCCATTTGTTTTGGAACATGTTTTGTGTTCTTTATATAGAAACATTATATATTCTAGAGCACGTTTTCGGCTAGTCTTAGTCACTTGATTCGTGCACAATGAAAATAAATCGGCGTTAATTCTATTTTTCCTACACGATATTTTGTAATGTACAGAAAAACTTCAGATAATAGCTTATTACAATTACAAGATCGACTTCAGATGAGGCCAAAAGGGCATTTTTTTTTTTACTGGCCTCCCTAAAGGATCCTACGAAAATGGTTACACTAGATTCTTTTTACTATAAATTTTAAAATCAATTGTTAGAGACATCGTAAAGCTTAAAAAATATTCTTGAACAAGCATGTGAAATGGAACCTAAAAGTTTACTGTACAGGAGTTCTCTTTCTTTCACTCCCTTCTTGGTTTTGTTTTCTACGTGAAACGTGTTTAAAAAAAATAAAGAAAGTAAAGAAAAGACTCTTTGACCAACCAGCTCTAAATTTTAAAAAAGAATAACATTCTCTTTCTCTTTTTAGGGGAGAGGGGGCAGCGGAGTTAATAATGTTTTTTCTCTCGACATTTCAAGAGCGTGTCATTTTAGCTTTGTGACATTCTATTGATCATTTCCTTTTCCAAAGTAGCCCTCATTCAAAAAATATAAGAAAATTGCTCCTGCCCATGCCAGTTTCTATTTCGTCGACCTTTGTTTTGAACTTTTTAAAATGAAAACTCGAATCGCATTTCATTTCTCATAAGCGTCCACGTGTATACTATTAACCTAAAAGGAATATATCATTGATATTCATATCTTATCCGATGTTTGACAAACGTTCCGACAATACAAACAAAGTGAGATGTATACTCTCCAAATGACACGACCCAAAAATACGCTCGATATTGCGTTTCGCAGAATTTTCTCCCTCCTTCCAATATCCAAAGCACTATGACTGTATTGGCTGGGAAGCGATTTGAGGGAAAGTAGACAACGCTCCCTAGGAATTTGAAATGTCAATATACAACACTCTCAAATTCTCCATCAAAGGTAATTGAATTATCTCAATTGGAAGACGGAGGGGCTAAATTGATAGCTCATATAAGAAAGCATCATCTCGTGTAATTCACAATTCAACGGATAATCGTTTATAGTTGACATTACACGCTGAATATCCAATGATCAATTACCAATGTTATTCATCCAAGATGTAGATAAAATTTCTTTGTAAGGCTCAATAAAACATTTGCATTTATATCCATCGTATGCCGAGCGTTCATGGAATTTAAAAGACGTTCCGTGATCACACAAATATGGAGGAAATACGCTTGACTGACACTGAATTACTTTCGGCTGACGCTCGGCGTACGCATGTGTCAGCATATTTATGCATTCACGGAGCGCTTTTCAAAGTTCACGAACGCTGGGCAGACGGTGACTATCAATACAATGTTCGATTGCACCATAAATGATGTGTCTAGATTTGTGATTCGTCTGGCGCTCGGCGTACGCATGTGTCAGCGTAAGCCAAAGTGTTTCTCCCTAGAATATATATAAAACTCTTTGGCGTTAGCTAATCGTCTTCCGTCTTTCTCCGTTCACGAATCGTCTTCCAAATTTTATGAACGCTGGGCAGACATTGACTATAAATACAAAGGTTTGATTGAACCTTAAAATAAAAAAAAATAATGATGTGTCTAAATATGTTTGTGATTCGGCTGGCGCTCGGCGTACGCATGCGTTAGCGTAAGCCAAACAGTTTAGACCTAATGATATATAAAACACTTTGGCCTTTACAAAACGCCTTCCAAATTTCATGAACGCTGGATAGACGTTGACTAATACAAACGTTCTATTGAACCTTAAATGATGTGTCTAGAATTGTAACTCGGCAGTTCCGACCTAAAATAATATCTAAAAAAAACTTAGGCGTAAGCTAAGCGTCTTCCGTACTTCTGCGTTTACAAAGCGTCTTCCAAATCTCATGAACGCTTGGTAGACGTTGACTATCAATACAAATGTTCGATTGAACCTTAAATGATATGTCTAGAATTGTAATTCAACTAGCGCTCGGTGTGCACAACCGTTAGTGTATTTTAAAGAGTTTCTATCTGTAATCATATACAAAATTTTTTGGCGTAAGCTAAGCGTCTTTCATCCATGTTTTTGCGTTCACGAAGTTCGTTTGTTGAACGTTAGGCAGACGTTGAATATACAAATGTTCGATTGAGCCTTAAATGAAGTGTCTAGATCTGCGGTTCCGCCACACTGAGTCTTTCTCGTTCTAAGCAAACACAAATTGTCGTTTCGAGCTTCTTTTCACATCAGTATTCACGGAAGGATCTAAAATGAAATCCTTTGAGAAGCGATGGTTCATATTGCGGCTCAAAAGCTTGCGCGCTGACGTCTAAGTTTCCAACTCTAAAAGGGCGTATATAACCACACGAATAGACAAAATATTTACTGTTTATATGCAGAAATGTCGGATGCACTTCAACCTAAACCCAGCCAAAGGAAATCTTATCAAAAATCTATTTATGAAGTACATAGATATCAAAATCAAATCTGTCCTTTCCAGAAATGGTATATACAGTCTGCCATGTTCAAATAAAGCAATTTCTTAAATCATGTCTCCGCCGTGTTATTGATATTGCTTTATTCAAGAGAATTTGTACTTTGAGGAAGATGTGCTTTAATGTTCACATTGACATCGCTTTCGGAACCTCATCTTAACATAATATGTAAAGTATTGTATTGTACTTTATTTCCAATCAACATAAGTAAAAGACATATAACATATTACAAATAAATCAAAGTATTCTAAATTCCAGTGGGATATTTTTAGATAACAATTGATTATTTTTTAAAAGACAGTAATCGTTTTATTTTTTTTTTTTGTAAGCGATGAGAGAGAATAAAATAAATCAGTTTTCCTCTCTCTCTCCCTCCCTCTATCTATCTCTCTCTTTCTCTCCATTCTCATCTACTTATCCTCCTCCTTCTTCTTCCCTATTTCTTCCGATCTCTCTTCCCGATCTATCCCTCTCCGTATTCCTTTATCCTTTTATGCTTCTCTCTCTCTCTCTCTCTCTCTCTCTCTCTCTCTCTCTTCTGTATCTGTCTATCTCCCTTCCTCTGTCTATCTATCTATCTATCTATCTCTATATATCTATCTCTGTCTCTTTCCTGTCTCTGACTCTTTTTCAAACTTTCACCTTCCCACCTAAATTGTCTTGCCTTTATTCACATTTCCAAACACTGTTGCATTCAAGGACCTTCATGACCTTTCATTCCCTCACAAAACGAGGCAAACAATATATTTTCTTCCCCACTTTTCCCTTTTTTTCAATTTACAAGCAGTGTCTTCCCGGCCACCGTACCAAAGCGATCACAGATTACGTGACCTGAAAATGAGACAGACATCGGGCACTATTAGGACCTCTCTTATCTGTGTCACGATTGAAAACGAAGACAAAATGGAGATCATTTTCAGCCGACCACGAAGTGCGAGTCGCAGTTCATGAAAAGAAGAAGCTCCAGTCCAAGGAGAAAGAGAAGAAACGGAGGTAAGAGAAAGGAGAGAAAGACAAGAGAGGCTAAAGTGACAATGCCGATCGCTTTCAACCCCACCTTCCGCGAGAGGAAATTAAATTATGAAATCAATATCGAGTTTGATAACTCGATAACTCGGGCCCCAAGGTGGCAAGATGATTTCCGGAAGCATTCGTGCGCCCCCTCCAACCTCTAAAAAAGACTGCAAATAAGATATAAATAAGAATTTGTGATGTGCCCTCTACCCCCTTAGAGCATTGCAGGTGGGATTGTGATTTGTAATGTGTAATTTATTCATCGACCTCATTCATGTATTGCATGTGTATTTATTTTAAAAGTAAGTGCTAGATTAATGAGAGAGCCTTGATTCAGTATAAATATATCCATATATTTTGATAGATTATGCAAATAAGATATAAATAAGAATTTGTGTGCCCTCTGCCCCTTGGAGCATTGCAGGTGAGATTGTGATTATTCGTAATTTGTAATTTATTCATCGAATTCATTCATGTATTGCAGGTGTATTTTTTTTTTGCTAAGATGGTTGAGAGAGCAGCCCTTGATTCAGTATAAAAGTATCCACAGCTTTTTGGAAGATCATGTTCTTGCTGTTGTTGTTGATGATATTTGTTTGTTTTAAATGCGCTTAATTAAAGAGTGAATGTCTTACTACTCCATGCGATTGAAATAAAACATTTTATAATCAGGCTACCAACTTCTTACAAAGCTAAATTGGAATATTACTTTCTCATTTGAAAATATGCTAAGTGTATATGTCGTAGCCGATGTGTTTGAAATGCAAAAGAAACATCATTTTTATGAACCACCCACGACATTTGATTCAAAATTACTTGGTAAAGAAGTACATGTTCTTTTCCCTTTATCATGGAGTAGGAATCATGAGTATCAGATTGTTACAAAATGTCACGAACAGTTGAAGCCAGTCTATGGCACAAGTTTATCCGGTGAAACAGATGCAATGCACAATGAGTTGTCACCGAAATCCATACATTTTGACATACTTCTATTCCCAAACCGGGAAAGTATAGTTTATAATGGTGGAAACACTGCAAAATCTGTCGTCTTATCTTAACACCCGAAAGACAAGCTTGAGTTAGAAAGATTGTAATGATTACCGATGCCTAAACACGTTCGTTACACTTATATTCCCAAACTGGGAAAGGATATTATAAAAGTTGACATAATGTAAAACCTTGGTGTTAATTAAACACCAACAAAAACATCTATAGATGCGCTAAAATGATTGTATCAAACCCTGTAATATCAAATAAAATTTACTACAGCAAAATATATGAAATATTACACCATTGTAATCAGTTTAAATACGCACTGGCGTTAATTTAACACGTTTCTATCGTTACACATTATGAAACCGACTCGGTGTCAAACCTAACACCCTTGGTTTAAGCAGTGCATGCATGCAAAAATTCACGGTTGGCTGCCTCCCTGATGAATTACTTGTCGAAGGTTGCTATTTCTATCAGCGATCACGAGTCATGCTAATTTGCCAACGAACGGCTGCAGAAACTCATCCGAAACAATGTTTGACAGCAATTTGTCTACTCGATGGTAAACAAATGCGATAGTTATTTTATATATCTAGCAACACCCCAGGTCGAGATACTGTACAGTAAAGGCGCCTTTGATTATATTGAAGTATACATAAGATTTTGACAAAACGGTTTTAAAAAGGGTTCTTCTTGTCCCGTTTTTTAAATTTTTTGGAATTTCTTTAAAAATTCTGAATCACATCAAACTGCCTCATTTTGACAATCTCGTGACGGACGTAAAGTAACTTTTGGGTAACCCCTTCCCAAGCGGATTCTATATACGTGATAGAAATGTCAAATGTTTAGAACTGCCAATTTGAACCATGTATGCGGGTGTATAATTTATCAAATATCTCTGTCTAAATCAATTGATCTCCTAAGAAATATTATAAAATGAACGTGTCTTAAAACAGAGTGGCGAAACATATTGCGAATATTTATGAAAGTCTTAGCTATCATAATATGTTCTCCCAATTGGTCCTGTAAAACATAAGGAAATTATAACCCTTCTTCATTCCCCAATGCCGCGTGCTAGACAAGGTGACAGAAAGGTTTCGAACCCACAACCCTCCGATTCATGAGGTGGGTACGCTTACCGCTGGACCACACATCCCCAACCAGAAAGGATGATCGACAGCTCCAAACATCGTGAAATTCCACTCATTTGCTTGTTGTATATCTGAATCGACTTCTCGAGGGATTCTCTCTTGTTTTATTGTTTGCAAATCATTGGAAATATTCATGTTTAGTGATTTCGTTATGACTTTAAATCAAAATCTCACAATTAGATATATTATTTTCAACAACCAGCGTATACACGCAAAATTATGTGTTATAAGTTGCCCGGGATGTGAACAAAATTCGCAGCACCCGGACATGCCGGATGGCCAGGGATTCGAACCCGTGAGCACTCGGTTCATACCAGTGTTACAACGGGCAAGAATCTCGTCCGGGTTCTGTGATTTATTTTTCATAGCTCCTGGTGATTTATAACGCACAATTTCTTATTTACACTGGTTGGTTGAAATGGTTACAAATATGTTTGATTAACTACCTAACTAATGTATAATTATACTACTTCTCAAAACCGCATGCATTACAAAACATTTGGATTTAGAATTCTCGTCGAGAAAGTAAACATTTTACTCGCTTACGTCAGAGGCATGTGATTTAGGGTATACCAGAGTAAAGAATATAGGATACTGTAAATTTGAATTACCTTTCGAAGACGTAGAATTTAGTGCGTAGGAATCTCCAAAATCCAAGAGGGCTGTCACATCAATTCGAATCAAATCTGTCCTGATGCAGATACGTATTTTCCAGATGATGGGGTTCCACTTCGTCACTTCGTCAACGAGGGCAAATATTTTCCACAAGAAGGGTTTCTAGAAGAAAAGATGAGCACTGCGCGTTAGCTCCGATTCAGAATCTTTCATTTAATGCTTTTACATATGTTCCACATTTTTGTCGAGTTCAAGAGGATCAAAATTCCGTCGAAGGTTACTTTCTCTCTTTTGTCCAACCATATACTATATCTCAATTTTGTGCGGGAACGTGTCGAATTGTACTTATGATTTCAATCACACATTCGCGCGGGGGAAAAAAAGGAAGGGGGAGGCAGATCGATTTTCGCCTGCGAGTCTGGCATCGGGCGGGCGGACCGATGAAAGATATTAGGCCGAGTTGGCGGGGCCGGTGCTCAATCCAATATACGATGACTCCCAGCGACCCTCCGACATGCGGTGGGCTTGCTCTTAATGCACAAAATGGATCTAGGTTTCCGAGCTCCTCTGGCATGCACTGTATCAGAAAATAGAAGTACCTGCTTAACAATTCACCACTGGAGCAAGAAAAGAGGGAAGGATTTACTAAGGGCTGGACTTAGACGTTAATACGCTACATGTCTCCGGGCGCTGGCCTGAATTACAAATTACAGGCAGCCATCTGAATTTCAATTCGGACGGATGGAGATAAAAAGAAAGAAAAAGCGGATGAAAATGTTGGAGAAATCCGATAATATATTCCAAGCGATGGAATCCTTTGGAGTTTAGCCACTGGTATCCAGCAAGAGAAGTTGCTCAAAATGATGATGCTGACGAAACGAAACAATAACAAAACTTGAAACTATATAATGACCTCGTTCTTATAAGACCAGCTATTCGAAGGCTTATTAGTATGGATTTTTAAGCCTTTCACTGCTGTTCCTTTTATCAATTCTCAAACACGACACAGCAAGATGCACGTCAGACCAAAAAGGGCATGAATTTAGCAGCCGATTTTAGGCATAATTCCTGAGGCAGAATCGGCCGGTGTGTAGAGCCTTCACTCGTACTCGCGCGCCAACCCAATCTCGATGCTTTTCCAGCACCCGCCTCCTAATTGGTCGGCTAATATCACGTGATGCGAGAGTGAGTGAGTGACGGTACGTCGAAGCATTTGATCGTCGTATACGCCACGGTATATTAGCTGACATACGAAGGGGGAACGACTCTCGCTGTAGACAAAATCATACCGGTGTTTAATATTACCAGTTTTCTTTCTCACGCGATACATAGCAGACGGCGCTAGCTGGCGTCCTTTACCTTTTTGAAACAATATTTGGTATTTTTCTAAAGATCAAGTCGCTGAATTAATATAGGGGTCGAAATGGACACTGATACAAATATTAATTTTATTTTGATCATGTATACTTAGTTTTTAGATAAATTTGAACTATATAGGAAGTATACAGACGTAATATAATACTGCATTGAATGCAGAGCGCTTGGAGACCTTTATCAGAGATAATCACCATTATGTTTTATAGAAAATTACATATCTTTATATAGATAAATGATATCCGTGACAATTTTCGACATGCTAGAATTTTTTAATCTTATGAAAAGTAAATGTCACTGAAAATACGAATTGAATTTTGAATTTGAATTGAATTTTATTACCTTTTTAATATACATAATCAATACAAAATAACAAGGAGGCGAGTACCCTGGAAGCATAGCTTGTGTTGGGATCGCCTTAACTACAAACAAAGTGGAACAAAATTATCTTTTTAAAGAAGAGTAATGAAAATAAGTTAGTATATATTATCATTTGAAGAAAACAAAACAATTTAAGAGCAGGTTTTAAATTCATTTAAATGGCTTAGTGAAGTGGCCGTTTCTTTCTTGCAAATCCGAAAATGAAATGCGCAATTACCACCCAAATAATGATATTTCGCATGTCGAGAAACTGCATGGAATAATGCCAACATATGAATACATAATATGCAAGTTCGAACAGATTTACCGTTAGCCAAAAGTGTCCCTCAGAATTCGCACACAATTCGGACCGTAAAATGAACTCAATTCATTCCTGGCATATTTTTTATATGATAATGATAATAATAATAATCATAATGATTATAATAATAATAATAGTAATAATACTACTATTAATAATAACAATAATGAAAAAAAAAATATTATAATAACAATAGTTATGATACACAACATTTATAATGCGCTCAATACAAAGTGTTTCTAAGCGCTAGCCTATGTGTATCATTAAACGGCTATGTCATTGCCAGCACGTGGCACTCACTAGTTGAAAGACGAGATTCAGAACCGCTACACCACGACACTTCAACTATCGCCTTTCAAGCATACTTTTTTTTCAAGGTGGTCGCCTTTTTCTCATAAAGATTTGCCCCTTTGAGTCTTTGACCGACTTTTCAATGCCAATCTACCCCTTCTGCTTGGGCCCCCATGAACTAGAGCTTTAGAACGTTGATCAATATTTTCTCGGATGTTTTCCCTCTATTTTGTTCTCGACAACGACGTTCAAAGAAGCATTAGCCGCCTGAAAAAAAAAGCTCAATCAATGCGAAATATATGTTTATTAGAATCTCAGAATATTTTATTTTTTGTCTGGGATGTGAGCATAATGGAACAAGGTTGAACTGAATTTGTTTCAGTTCTACTTACTAACTTCCATACTTAAAGAAAACACAAAATATATACATTAAACATGATCAAAAGAATTAATATGTATACGGCACTTGCAATATAAAGGCCGAAATACACATTTGCGATTTAGCCTGCGTCGGCCCAACGTTTTTTTCTAACTTTAAAACGCTCCCTTGGCATACTGTATATCAGACGACGGACTGCCGTTCGGCTTGCGCTAAAGGAGCGCACACCAAACGGCAGTGCACCGCATGACCAGCGTATTATCCTCACTTCGTGAAAACACGGACGAAATTTTGTTAAGTAATCGTTTACGTTAACAGGTATTCTTTAATATTTTGCAAATAATGTTAAGCTCTGATTGCACCTTTTCGTTTATATCTGTCGTCTGCCGGCGTCCATGATTTTAGAGACGCTCTGTGAGTGCTAGAATACATAGGGAAGAAGCTTAGCTGATGCTAATCCTTGCGTATGTCGAGCTTCATTCTAACGCATTCAACGTAGCTTTTGTTTATTTTATTTCCATCATAAAATATAACAAAACAAATACAAAAATTGAAATATACTTAACATACAAAAAATACAGATTATATATACATCATAAAAAAATTACAACAATTTCACGATTAAAAAAAGCGTGGCAAGCAGCAAAAAAAAATATGATGTATGTATAAATTCATTTATTTCTGAAATTCCAGAAAATACGCGCAAAGTAGTTATAACATGGTGGAGAACCCATTTCAGCGGTTGCAGTCGGACATTGACACAGTATCTTTGTTCTTCTATGGGGTCAAGCGTCTGCCAGTTAAATCACTGCGTTAAAAAAAACGTCCTTCGAGTTTCATGAGAGCTGGACAGACTTTTGTTAAAGCCTTTTAAAAATTAAAAGAAAATATTGAAAGGGCAGTGTACGTCCGAGCAAACAGATGATGGATATAATTATTAAACCAAAATCAATCAACTGTCACTATGGTAATTAATCGTACATCCAAAACACCTGTTCTTTAATTTTCCTTTAGGCATTTAAGTTAATGATTTTCATGAATTTTATCCAATTGATGAGCCTAAACCTTTCTTAGGTTTATTATGTTTAATAAATCTTCAGCTCATTCTTCTTGTTTGCTGTATGTCTCTTGGCAAGGCTGCCGTTCTAAAGGCTCAACCATGGCTATGCATTTAAAGCGAAAGACCAGATTTGGGAGGAGGGCGCTTCAGATATTTAACTAGTTTGCGAGCTGCAGTAAAATTATTACCAGAATGCAGTTTTTCAATAGTAAATTAGAGCATGTTCATAGCTTGTTTGAATGAAATCGACCAAGAAATGGCTTAATTATCGTAAAATAAAACAACCTGCTGCGGTCGTACTTACTAATAGAACATGCTTCACGTACAAAATGAGCGCGAACTCACACACCGCAGACAATACCACCAATCGCACCGCCCATATCAGGCCGACGCTCCCCCGCTCTAAAGCACTTAGCACACCGTAGGAATAATGGTGGAGTGACCTGTTCGACGTAAAATACACAGAATACGAGCAAAAATGTACTCCTAATATCCTACATAGATATATTTAGGCATGTAAAGCAACTTGTGAATACATCAGCTCGTTTAACATCNAAGTGCTTTTTGTCAAGGTCAAAGGTCAATGACCTTTTTTTACACACTGTGTAATGGTATCTCCGAGATAAAATATCGCTGGTTGATGATTTTTGTGTAAAAATGGACCAATTATTACAGGAAGATGAAATCACATTCAATACAATATTTAGACGAGCATTCAACCTTAAAATTGAAGGTCAAAAGGTCAATGAACTTTTTACATACTGAATAGTGGAATATTTGGCATTAAACTCCACAGGTTGGTGATATTGATGTGAAAATGGACTATGGAAACATTTGACAAATTTTTTTCATGGCTGTCAATAGGTATGGGTGTCAACATTTACCCCCAAAAAGTAAGGACGAATTGGGTCTGGGTAAAGCGTTCTCTATCAAGGTCAAAGGTCAACGACCTTTTACACACTGTGTAATGTTATCTGCGAGATAAAATATCGCAGGTTGGTGATTTGGGTATCCAAATGGACAAATTTTTACAAGGCGATAAAATTTAATGAAATCAAGTTTTTAGAAATGCATTCAACCGTGAAGTCGAAGGTCAAAAGGTCAATGAACTTCTTACATACCGAATAACGGATTATTCGGCATTAAACTCCAAAAGTGGTGATAATGATATCTAAATGGACTATAGAAACATTTTGGAAAATGTTTTCATGGCTGTCAATAGGTATAGGCATCAACATTTACCAAAAGAGTCAGAATGAATGTAGTCTTGGAATGTGTTGTTTCTTGAGGTCAAAGGTCAAAAACCTTTTTTATCCTCTCCATTGGCCCAATGGTATCTTAGAGGTGGAATATCGCAGGTTGGTGAGCATGATGTGAAATGGTCATATTCTTACAAGAACTGAGCTTCTCGAAACACAATTCATAGCATTAAGGGTCCAAACGTCGACAATCATCATTGTGCGATTAAATGTAATTTAACGTGACTGAATATCACTCTACTGAAATCTCTTAAATGATATTTCACTTTTACAAACTCTTGCCACTGGCCAAGAACACTTCTCGATTACATGCTATAATAAATTCCAACTATTGACCAAAAGTGTGTAGACTGTTCTTAAACAAATATCTGACGATATCCTAAGGCAGATAACAGGAAAAGAACAGTAACTATTGTTCTTCTGGACTAGGTCTCAGCATTTTAGGGGACCTGTTTGGTAGGTGGTATTTCCCAAGATCAATCATGGTAGGCTGCAACAGCACGCCTGACAGCATGGCCATTTAACGTTCAAAGTAATACCTTTACCTCTGTATTGAGCAGAATCTTTAAAGAAGATCCATGCCCTGCAGGCCACAGGGTTCTGTACTCGGACAGATTCTCTTCATGATTTACTTCTCCCTTCTTGCAAATTAAGCATGTCAACGAGGCTTGGTTAAGTAAAAGTTCACTTTTAGGCTGATGAGGCCCAGACATATGAAATGGGAT
>BQKZ01000304.1:110921-135125 GCA_036244855.1 Temnopleurus reevesii
CCCCCCCCCCCCCCCCCCCTCTCCCTTGCATGGTCCCTGGCACTGAATATATCATAGATAAGACGATTGTGGAAATATCCCTGTAATGTATCCCGTTGTGCGATATCGCAAGTGATATCGTATGATGCAGCGATCCACGGACGGCCTTTTTTTTTTAAATACTATAATCTTCGCACATATTTAATGTAAAATGAGAGGGGGGGGGATGGGGGAGGGATGGCCCAAGCTCCCATCACCTTCCCTTGTGTAGTAATATCAACTAAGCAAATGTTCAATAAAAATGTGGGGGGGGGGGCATGGTTCAAGCTCCCATCCCCTCCCCTTGTGTAGTCCCTGGCACTGAATAATAGATCAGACGATTGTATAGGAATAACCCCAGACATGTACCTCGTGTTGCGATATCGCGAGTGATATCGTATGATGCAGCGATCGACTAAAGGCATTCTTAATACTATAATCTTTGCACATGTTTGATGAAAGGGGGAGGGGGGGGGCGCACAAGCTAAGCTTCTTTTTGCATGGTCCCTGACACTTAATATATAGATCAGACGATAATTGTGGGAAATTGGGGATATCCCTCGGCCTGACATATATCCCTTGTTACGAAATCGCGAGTGATATCGTATGATGCAGCGACCGACGAAAGGCATTCTTAATACTATAATCTTTGCACATGTTTAACGAAAAAAATGGGGGGGGGGGGCGCACAAACCATTGCATGGTCCCTGACACTTAATATATAGATCAGACGATAATTATGGCAAATTGGGAATACCCCTGACATACATCCCTTGTTGCGAAATCGCGAGTGATATCGAACTTCAGTGATGCAGCGATCGTCGGAAAGATGGGGCGAAACTTGAATCGTCACAAGATCAACATGGCGATAATCGGCCGTATTTTATCAATTACCGACAATTATCGGGCACCAAAGCGATGTAATGACGTCATCACACGGTTGATGTCGTTGATGAGGAAGGGCATATCATGGGGTTGCTTATATAATTAATAAACTAAACACAGTCTGTCGCTTGTAAATCGATCGCAAAATTGCAATGATCGATGTCAACCTTGGGGACTTGAACGGTGTTTCGGATGACGGTTCATGTTTACAAGCAGCAAATCTACAAGTGACCACTTCAATCATTATACAGTGTAATAATGTCACCAAAATGTAATAACTTTAGTATGATTGTTCCAAAACAATGAGGCTGTAATTACCATAACGTGTACATCCTTTGCGTTTGCAGTCTGCGTCGGACCAGC
This sequence comes from Temnopleurus reevesii, assembly GCA_036244855.1. Lineage (NCBI taxonomy): Eukaryota > Metazoa > Echinodermata > Echinoidea > Temnopleuroida > Temnopleuridae > Temnopleurus > Temnopleurus reevesii. The sequence goes on from BQKZ01000304.1 coordinate 112,188, forward strand.
GTTTTTTTTTTAATTAAAAACGCTCCCCGAGCGCACATTCAGCTTGCGCCAAAGACTAGAGCGTACGCCGAACGTCAGTTCACGGTATGATCTCCGTCTTTGTGCGTCCAGGGAGCGTTAAAAATTACTGGGCCGACTCAGGGTAAAAACACAAAGGCGTGACTCGGCCTCAAGGCAGGCCCCAACATCTGAGTACAAATTGTTTACCACAGCCCTCCACTTTTCTAAAAGTTTCGCATTACCTGTCTACGACCTTTCGTTGGCCGAAATATGTGCCCTTTTGATGGTTTTGATATGGAAAAGAGTTAACTCTCAGCTGACGCCATTGTCCCCGATTGTCTCCACTTGCCTTCGCTTAAAAAGACATTGCAGAAAAATGACCTATTTCGATTTCAAGATGAATGTCTCTGTTCTCGCTTAAAAGCACATAAAATTACAAAATGGCACATTAATAGCATATTATGATTGCACAAATTTACATGAATGAAATATACAATGAGAATAAATATACACTATACACAGTAAGCAATAAGAAAATAGGGTGAAGTCGCTGTTCCAATAGCAGTGCTCTTAAGATATGTACTTCTAGTATGGAGATGCACCCACAAGGTGTTTTCATATCAGCCCGCCCATGAAGGAATATTCAACTTTTTTTCCCTTGCTTATTCCTTAAAGGTCCACTATTATGACAATATAATTTTATGTTGACTTGTGGTGATCTATGCTACCCTTAGCACCGCCTTTGTGAGTGAGAGAGCTCCCAAATGTTTCCCATAAATTTCATAATAATTTTTCTTTATATTTTAGAGAGGCAATTTGGGAACGCCCCTAAAAGTTCTCTTCATATACAGAGTACTGTATATGAGGTCATATACAGTACTCCATATGAAGAGAATATTTAGGGGCCATTTGTAGAAATCCCTTGGAGGGGAACTTATTTGATTTACAAAAGATATCAAGATGTAATTACAACTGACCTGAACATACTTTGAATCATTCCTCATTATGTCTTATGTTAATTGGAAAATGTTTAAAACTGAACATAATTAAGAGAGATTAACTTGGTGAACAATGACAATGGAATGCAATTACTGCTCAATGGAATATCAAGTGAATGTTTCCACAATTCTATCAATAGAAACAAGAGGCTCAATGTTAAAATGATTCAAGGTATGTTCAGGTCAGGTGGAAGTACGTCCTAATATCTTTTGTAAATAAAATAAGTTCCCCTTTAAGGGATTTGCACAAATGCCCCTAAAAATTCTGTTCATATGCAGAGTACTGTATATGACCTCATATACAGTAGGGGCGTTAGGGGCGTTCCCAAATTGCCTCACTAAAATATATATAAAAGTTATTTTAAAATATAGAGGACACATTTGGGAGCTCTCTCACTCACAAAGGTGATGGTAAGGGTAGCATAGATCTCCACAAGTCAACATATATTGTCATAATAGTGGACCTTTAAGCCTGGCCTTATGCCTGGCGGGGAAACTGGTATATGGGTCTGTATACCATTTGATGTATTGTTTCTATCTGATATTATATTGTTATAAATACGGATAAAAATGCATAGAATAACCAAACAGATCAAAGTAATTTTTAAGGTGGGATCGGGTAGCAAAAACAAATCAAAAGAATGGAAATATGGTTGCGAGTAAGTTACACTTTGATTGATCGCTGCTTCTTTGGGGATGTTTCAGGAAATGGATTGCTCAAAAAGTTGCGCGATCCTTTTAAACAGCGGGCTGCTACCCCAGTTTGTGTATGTATGTGTGTTTGTGTGTGTGCCTGTGTGTGTGTGTGCCTGTGTGTGTGTGTGTGTGTGTGTTTGTGGGGGGTAATGGAATGATCATGATTTTGGGCAGATATGGCATTGAAATACAATGAACGCAGAAATAATATCGCAATCCATTTTATTTACTTTATTTCTGATGTAAGTGAAAATATCTCCTTGTTTGAAAAAAAGAATTGTGGTAAACATCAGAGGTATCGAATAGCCGACTAATCTTCCATCATTTTTCATCTCCTCAGAAACTGTTTATCTGATTATTTTACCCCCTTTTTAATTGTAATAATAATAATAATAATGAACGGCTTTTATATAGCGCTTTGCAGAATTATTACCCCGGCTTTAGCCCGGCTGCCACTTCATTAGCGCACTTGGCGTTTCAAGGAATGTAAGCATGTATTAAAATCGAGAATATATCTTATTTACGGTTGTTCTTTACATTTCCCCTTCCAGCAGGTTACAGCTTTGTAATCTTTTTAAAAACATCTTGATTAAATAATCATGATTCGCCATCAATGACTCTTTACTATTGTTATACTCATTACTTTTTTGTTTTGCGAATATCAATGAGATAAGTGTTGTTCTCTGATGAGGTATAGGAAAGGGGACCTTTAAAAGATTGCCAAACGGGTCCTCCTATTGCTCGAATTAATCTGATTGGTAGCCGATGTACGGTTAGACGTTGATCAGGATTATATCAAGCAAGGCGGAAAACGATCTTCGATTTTTCGGGGATAGGATCTTAGTACCCCCACATAAAAGCGCCTTCTCAAGAGCTGCAAGAGTATTCACGCTGACAAACGCGTATTGGGAGGCGTCCCGGGGGGGGGGGAGAGAGAGAGGTCCGAGGGTGCCGTCGCCTCCTGACTGGTGGCACATAAGGAGCTGTGATTAGTGTTTTTATAATCGGTGGAACTATCATTGAGGTAAACACCCTTTTATATTTTGCTGGGCGTTGTAGCGTGCGCCAATAATCGGGACAGTTACGAAATCTGTTCTGGATATTTGCTGCCCATTGGGTTCGAGGCCCGTTGCGTAAAGCCTAAAATTATGAAAACTTTGTCATTACGGGTAAGTCCTCTGAAATAACCTATTCTGATTGGCTGTTGTCATGGTATGGATACCATTAATTGCAAATCTTTGATAATTTTAGGCAAATTTAAGTTTCATCCAACTGGCCCTGATTACAACGAATGGTGACCATATAAAAATCATTTTCAACAATCTGCAATAATGAGAATTTGGCTATTCCATGAACGCCAACAGAGTGAACATTTTAGCAACTATTCATCAAAATTCAATGTTAAATACACTGATATAAGAGTTCAAGGAATTTCATCAGTATGTGTCGTCACTGTTAGCGTAACGGACTTGACAAAGCCGTGGAATTGCCAAGCCGACAATGAATGCAATGTTCGGATGCAAACAGCGTCTTTGGACGATGATTTTTTTCTTCAAATTAACTTGTGCCATGATGACCATCCAGGCCTTCAAAGTTTAGCGGGTTGAATGGGAGACATACGCTTGTTGCGTGACATATTTAACAGTCCATTAATGCTTTATGATATACTTGTGTGCGGCAGCACACTAGAGGGTCGGTATGATCCAGTAACATGTGGCACGACACACTTAAATTTGTAATAATATAACATTAATGTGTGCCACGACACACAAAATGCATGACAATATAAATTTGTCAGTCGTTTACACCACAATGTTCCTATACTAGTTGAATTAATTGAGAAACATTCCAGTCTAATTTCCTATCTGTTAACGCATCAATTTAAAGAAAATCTACGGTTTTATTTTTTTAGAAAGGGGCCTAAATTTTTAAAGTTTGTTTTCAATGGCCAACTCGTATCACTTCCCAACCTTTTCAAATTTTAATTGCCAGTGTCATGTGCTATACGGTGCATAGTTGTCTCGCTGCCATGCCGATATTTACACTCTACAGAACCGTCAGTGTAACCGCACTCGAACAAGGGAGCCTGACACATGTACCGATCATAGACTGTACAAAATACATACATGGAATGGAAGTAGTGGCTAAGTGAAAACTTCTTGCAAATAAAATAAACAATAAATTGTAGTTGTCGAGGGATAATTGCGAAATACATGGTCCTTTGGCTGACATTTGCACACTCGTACTCTTTACAGAACTGTCAGTGTAACCGCTGTACAGGAAGACTGTCTTGTACATGTACTGATCACCGTCTGTACAAACGACGACAAGTAATCTATGGTAGATTTGAACGTACAGGGAGCAGAACCGGTGGCTATAAATGAAAACCTTTTAAAAATGAGATTCGTGATATTAGATATTAGATATTAGATCAGATTAAGATAAAGATCATGCATGGAGATAAGTGTCTAATTTACTTTATAAAAAATATTAATACTACCTATGATTAAACATAAAAATGCGAGGGGAAGAGAGGGAAAGAGGGAGAGAGGGGGACAGGCACCACATTTTTACACTCTCCCATATAAGATCCCGCCTGTAAACTGAAGGGGTGCAAAAAAGGTAACTTGTTTTTATTCCACACATATGTTAATGCATAATTTGTTACGTATAGACAATTTAAACCTGCTTTGCTCCTGCATTGGGGTTTGAACACCCCAGAACAATGTTTGCTGATTTTTTAATGGGTGACAAACGCGGCTAAAGTGGTATGTCAAGGGGTTAACTTTTAGGTATACAGGGTGACTAAATTTGGGAAAGCTGTCTGACCATGAATAAGTAGGTCTATAATTTATTTGGATGTGTTTTAAAGGCTAAGTCCCACTTCTGCATCAACTCTGGCATATCTAGGGCAAGGTTCGCTTGTCGTGGGCAAGGTTTGCTTGTCGTGCACATTTGCGACACGCTGAAAAACAAATTGGATCAAACAATTCGTCCGTATTTTCACGAAGTGACGGGACCCAAAGGGTATTGTTGTGTGAAGATAAAGAAATCCCGACATAGCGCCAATTCAACGGACATTCTATCGAACAACGTGCTATACAGAAGGACACGTTTCAATGGATTTGTAACCCATTCCGTGTAACAATACCCTCTGGCTCCCGTCACTTCGTGAAAACACGGACGAATTTGTCTATATTTAATAGTACTGCGGAAATTCGGAGTTCATTACGTAGTCAACGTAAGGTTAGCGTGAACATAACTTATTTTTACAAACCTGATACGCATAAGTAAGCAGGGGAGAGGCCTGGGTAAACGTTGGGTATTACCGCAAACTTATGACTGAAGCTAACGGCCTCTTTCTAGACTATGCGCGCTATGCTATTTTGATCCCGCCAAAAGACTGTCATCAAATTTAGTGCGCTTTATCGAACCCATTTCCGAAGGTGTTTTCATGCTCCGCCCAAGTGAAATAAGTATCGCTGCAGACAGGGCGAAGAAACGCTAAAATAGCACAAGCCTCTCTTTAAGGCCGACTCACACCTTTGCGGTTTTAGCCATCGTGTGACTAGAGTTAATAATCTGATAATAGAAAACGCTCCCTGGACGCACAAAGACGCAGGTCATACAGTGGCGTAGACTGACGTCCGAAGTACGCTCCTTGAGCGCCAGCCGAACAACAGTCCACCGTCTGATCAGCGTTTACTGTGCGTTCGGGACCGTTTTTAATTGTCAAAAACGCTGGGTCGACGCAGACTTTAAAAAAATGCAAAGTTTTCATGAAATAAGAAAGACAAGACGCTCTGTGGTCGCAGGCGTTCGGGTGATGCGTCTTTTCTCCGTAATTCTGCGTTCGCAGAGCGTTTTCCAAATATAAGTGTCAGACAGACGTTGGATATAAACGCAAAGGTGTAATTGGTCCTTGAGATAACCCAAGAACTCCGTAATAGACGAAGCTCAGCCAATGATTGAATTCGAATTAAAAAGCACAAAGGAGATAAGGGTAGTGGTTTAAAGACATTAGATAAGATTGTGGTTTTGTAGTTAATTTAAAAAACTCTAACCAAGCTGTATGTCCTATCTGATTATATTCAGATGGATGAATTTTCAACATAAGGTGCAAAATAAAGAAAGTTACACACGCACTATCAAGACATCTATAAAATTGGATTTAGGCGTCATGGATGAAGCATTCCAGTAGTGTGTCGATGGAGGCAGCATTAATATAGACATTGATTTTTAAGCCAAATATTCCCAGTTTCTTTTATAATATACGTCATCCACTATGTAGATGACATCTAGGATGTGCCAGTTGAGATTTTTTTTTAGTGAAAAATGTAACACAATACCTTTAATCTATTCATAAATTTTCGCTCGTGCCATGCCAAGATTGTCTAAAATTTAACAATACTGAAAACAGACATTTTTTACGAGTCAAAAGTCGACAAATGGGAGGGAGAAATCTGCGCTAGCCGGATGACCACTTTATCATGTTTACTATTATTCATCATGAGTCCCTTCACTTACGTCATCTCTTAGCATACCTTTTTATTTCATTATCGAAATANCCGCCCAAGTGAAATAAGTATCGCTGCAGACAGGGCGAAGAAACGCTAAAATAGCACAAGCCTCTCTTTAAGGCCGACTCACACCTTTGCGGTTTAAGGCATCGTGTGCCTAGAGTTAATAATCTGATAATCAAAAACGCTCCCTGGACTCACAGAGACGCAGGTCATTCGGTGGCGTGGACTGACGTCCGAAGTACGCTCCTTGAGCGCCAGCCGAACAACAGTCCACCGTCTGATCAGCGTTTACTGTGCGTTCGGGGAGCGTTTGTAATTGTCAAAAAACGCAGGGCCGACGCAGACTAAAAAAAATGCAAAGTTTTCATGAAATAAGAAAGACAAGACGCTCTGTGGCCGCAGGAATTCAGAGTGAAGACGCTTGACGGACGTTGTAGGCGTTCGGGTGATGCGTCTTTCCTCCGTAAGTCTGCGTTCGCAGAGCGTCTTCCAAATTGTATGAGTGCTAGGTAGACGTTGGCTATAAACGCAAAGGTGTAATTGATCCTTAAGATAATCCAAGAAATCCACAATTGACGTAGCTCAGTCACTGCTTGAATTCGAATTAAAAATGACAAAGAGGACAAAGATAGTGGTTTAAGGGCTGGGTCTAGCTGGGCTAGAAATATCTCATTTCTGAAGCAAATCGGACAATACATAATGAAAGTTATGAGTATTTCAGTGATATTAATCAACAGTAGTTATATGATATGAGGTATTCATGCATTCCTCTTCAAATAGTTGGTTATATCTTATCGTTTTAAAACCTCATTTTTTTCTCTTTTCCTTTTTCATCCATAAAAACATGGACGCAGAAGCATTTATCGATTCAACCTTTTAGCTATCTTAAAAAATATGCATTTAAGGGTTAAAACAGATTCATTAAAATAATGGGCTATAATAAGATAACTGTCGAGAAGTGCATGACAAACGTCATAACACGTGACCAAAATTTACTAATTTACCAATAAAATCGCTTTTATATTGCTACATTATGGAAGTATTCATAACTTTCTCTTTTACTGTCCGATTTACTTCAAACTTTTATCTCAGATGTTGGACGGATTTTTTTTTCTGCTTTCACAAAAAGCAAAATATTCCTGGCCCAGACCCGGCCTTTAGTCTATTCCTGAACTCTCGCTCGTGCCAAGAGTGAATAAGTAGTAAAAGTATTGATAATGTGTCTATTTTCCCAGGGTAGCTACTTCAGTTTTACAGATTGTCCTCCCGACTGGCTTTGCAACAACATGAATTTATCATCATCCCGGTTTATTTAATTCAGGTAAGCAGGTACACAAATTATGCACTTTTTATACTCTGTCGGGAGTAATACACGCATTGCTAAATATTGCCCACGGCATACCTGGATATATTTCTAGTATACACATCGATGAGTTTGCCATGTTTACACTTGGCAGAATCACTTCCGTACTAGAAAAGATACCCATTATACTTTTAATGTAAGAACATGCGTTTTTACATGTATCATAATTACTATTCTGTAACATTATAATCAAAGCTGTTCTGTGTGTTTACAGCCAATTCATGCATACTCTATTGGGATCAAATTTGCTAGAATTTTACATGTTTTTAATATTTTCCCAATTATTTTTCTGGCAAAGAGTTCCACAAATTTTGTAACTTATCTTGTCAAATATGCATATATTTCTTTTCTTTGACTAAAAGTTACATTTTACATTGACCAACATTGTATTAAAATAATATCTAAAACAGACTTATTTTTTTAACGATTTTTTTTAAAAGTCGACAAATGGGTAGGAGAAATCTGCGCTGGCCGGATGACCACTTTATCATGTTTACTATTATTCATCATGAATCCCTTCACTTACGTCATCTCTTAGCATACCTTTTTATTTCATTATCGAAATATCGCAGAAGAGTGGAAGTCGAAATAAATTTAAAATCTCTGAAATAAGTTAAAGGAATTGGACGGAGAATGAAATATTGTTCACACCTGATTAAGTTTTTTTTTCCCTCACCAAAGGACCTCTAGTGGCTATGCTTTATTAGGCCCGTAACCATTAACAACTCGCGAACAACGAAGCGTGGCAAATAGCACCTAATGATATGAAAGATTCCCGAATGGGAACATTCTCCCAACTACGTGAGTTGTACATGTACTTCTTTTGGGAACAGGAGATGAGGAGGGGGGGGGGGAGTCAAAATGGAATGCTTTCGTCACCCGTAGTATTGAGATGGTGAGCTATTGTACCAATTCATAAACATTGAAGGATAACATTGTTGTTATTGTTGTTTTTGTTGTTTTTGTTGCTGTTATTTTTGTTGTTGTTTTTGTTGTAAGATCTGTAGCTACAGTCTTATGCTTTTATGAATGAGTTGTATTTTCTTTGTAGATCTATTTTGTGATTAAAATCTTACTTATATGAGGGGTAATACATTGAAAAATGCATACGATCTGAGCAAGATATGAACATCTTATCATGTTGTAGCATGTGGATATTCTATTTTTCTTGCAGTTGGTAAGTCAATTCCAGTGCTTGTGCAATGTTGTAAAACTTTTATGAGTATGTAGTGTGCTGTATGTTTTTTAGGCCTTTGTGGGTGTGAAGAGAAAGAGAGAGAGAGAGAGAGAGAGAGAGGGGGGGGGGGNATAGTTTTCAAATGGCGGCCATTTTGAAATCCAAAATGGCCGCCATCAAGGCTTGAATTTTGAGTGGCCCAATATCTGGAAATATTTGCAATGCATTAATGCACATTTGTGCCAAATTTGGTGCTTTTATCAAAAAGTGCACAATTGTTAAGCTAATCCGCCTCACTAATACGATCTAAGCAAGATATGAACATCTTATCATGTTGTAGCATGTGGATATTCTATTTTTTTCTTGCAGTTGGTAAGTCAATTCCAGTACTTGCGCAATGTTGTAAAACTCTGAAAGAGTGGCGGATATGTGCATAAAATACATGTGTATTTTTGTGAGTATGTAGTGTGCTGTATGTTTTTTAGGCCTTTGTGGGTGTGAAGAGAAAGAGAGAGAGAGAGAGAGAGGGGTATGATTTAAGGTTTACATACCAATTCACTGATAATTTACGTCTGAGGCCCTCTTTTTGACAAATTAGAAATGTGTATAAGAAAGATGAACGGAAACAAGTTAGCAAGCGAGCATTTATGTATGTGTGTGTGTATGTGTGAATGAGTTTGCGGACACACACACGTGAAATCGTACCGATAATTTTTTATTGAGAATGTGTTCAATGACGCCACATCGTTTCCGTGAAGAGGCAAGTATCTCTATTCGAACAATAGCTTACCACTTCACATATATTTGTTTAACCACAACGTTCCGGCGCCGCTGTGTGTATGCATGCAGGTTCATGTGTGTGTGTGTGTGTGTGTGTGTGTGTATGAATCAGCACGTGTGTATGTTTATATCCCATTTATTCGCCCTTTCTTCTCCCACATACTCACCACCCTCCTCATTAATCTGCATACTCCATCAAGTTTTGGATGATCCATGTCTCCATCTTTTCTTTAAAGGCTCGATGGCTTTCACGAAGATTACCCCCATCTGCTGCGCAATCCATTTCTTGTATAGGTGTTTGTGTATAGGGTGTGTGTGTGTGTGTGTGTGTGTGTGTTTGTGTATGTGTGTTTCTTCAATTAGGAAACTGATATTGCGTGCAGTGATGGCAAACAGTTTCGCCAAAGGAATAAATATGTAAAGCGGGAGGCAAGTTATTTTCTTTGAATAATAGCTTACCACTTAGTGTAGCTTTGTTAAACAAAATCATTCCGACACCATTGTGTGTATAGGTGTTTGTATGTGTATGTATATAAACATATGTATATAAACACGTATGTGTTATCATTTCCCATTTGTTCGTTTTCTTTTCCCCTACGTACCCACCATCATCCTCTTTCATCTGTACACTCCATCTACAGTAACTCTTGATGATCCATTACTAGACCTTTTCTTCAGAATCTCCCTGGCTTTCCTCGAAGATTACTCCGTCTGTTACACCATTCATTTCCCGTATAGCTCCTCCACAGATATACGCCGACTATAAAGAAATATATCTGACCATCCTTTTTCTTCATCTGAAGTTGAAATTCAAGCCCATGTTGTGCTGGAAATTAATTACTTGGAGCAGGAATTGTAATCAAGGCGATATGTGACTCCGGGTTATATTATAAAAACGTCAGGGATGAAAAGCTGAATGTATGGCCTCTGGTATGTGGAGTTAACAAGTAGTAGAGGAGGAGGGTTGGTAGTGATCTTTTATTCTTTTGCTCCAATTATCACGTACGATTGTAAGAAAGGTCTGATAAAAAGAGAGCCAAAGCATACAATTCAATTCAATTTAACTGATAGTATGAGTCATTTTTTTTTCAATAACAAAAATAATATTTTGGTGTACAAACCAATAAGTTACCATTTTTAGCAAATACTTGAGTATTAAGTACACAAATTGAATTTAGATACTAAAAGAGGTTATGGACATTGAAAAATATGTGACTTGATATGTAAGTTTCCGAAAATGAGTACAACTCGCAAACAGTTGATCACGAATGTTATTTGGAGTTATTTTTCTTAAATATCTAAACCGCATGCATGCTGTATTTGTTTAATAAGAATGTTCTGTTAGAAAGATATTAACCCATGGAAGCAACCATTGTGATAATTTTTTTTCTTTTTTTCAAGACTGAGTATTCAAAGGAAAGTTTTGCATTGATTTATGCTCTTTTTCTGGTATAGAAGACAAACTAAATTCAACAGCATTGTAAAGAAAATTCACTTAGAAGACCGACTAAGTTATTGATTTTATTTGGACCTCCTTTTTTACACAAAAAAGGGGCAAACATATGTACCTGAAGAACAAAAATCTCGTTTCAAACTATTTTAATAATTTAGCTTATTGCCGGGTCGAGGCCGTCATTTAGCCCATATGTCACGTTTCTCAGACATTGGGAGCTGTAACATAAATGGATACGATTGATTTTGCAACTGATCGTATCTCTTTGATACACATTTTGCCAAAGACCTACGATTACTATATCTATCGTAATTTTAATAGCATATGTTGTGTAACAGGCCCATTACTTGGTAGACAAAATTTAGTGCAAACAAGCAATGAATTATGTACGGTGTAAGATACTGCTCGGAGCCTGAAGCAAAATCATCCCCTTGCTTTTATTTCTTTTGGTCAAGCAATCAAATTAAGAGGGCTCTAAACTATAGACGGGTCATTCATGCCATCGGGGCAATATCGTGATCACTTATACGTAGGTAAAATTTCATTCAAGACTCCTGCCTCAACTTTTGACGGTATGTCTTATTCATTTCCCTGTCTTTTTCACTTTCTTTATTCATTGTATTTGTATTGAGGTCAAGGTCTTGCCGCTTTTCAACGGAATCACGTTTTATTTACAACACAATATATTTCCGTATGAAATCAAGTAGAACGCCAGTCCGTTGTAGTGTTATTGAAACAAAGAGTTTCTAAAAGCTCTTGTATTGAAATAGGCACCAGCTTGCAATTATGCTGTCCGTACGGTTCAATATATGACAGTATGACGTACGGATCTATTGTGCCATGACCCACTTGATTCTTCGAAAGTGTTCTCAATTCTGTTTTATCTTATCTTATCACAAGATTTTACAGGATTGTGCTTCTTCTTTCTCTTTTGAAAAGATCATTGGTCAGTTTTTAATGTTGATATTCCAGAAGTTTGCCATAGATCTGTTACACTTGTCACATGTAAATCAAATGACATGTTTTTTATAAGAATGTTAGTGTTTGATAGAATATAATTAATTGATGTTGTTCTAACATAACATAAAAGATGCAATTAATCTTACAATTGATACTCATCGTACGTATGTCGTATCCATCTGTTGTGAATCCCATAACCTTGTCTCGGGAATATAGTTTTATCAGAATGGAAAAATGGGTTTTTTGCTTTGTTTACTGTTATAAGAATTTTTAGTTAAATCGCGCATTTATGATGTTTTAATTTCTTTGTTTATTGTGCAGTATTTCTGTTACTGCATACCTGAGGGTAACAGTGAAGAACTTCACTTTTGCAAACCCTAGCCCATGGATGGACATTCACCACTTCTTAATTCTCTTCCCTTCTCCTCTTTCCAATTTTCATTTTTATATTTTTACACGTTTTTATTTAATGTGATACATTTGTCACTGTCACTATTTAAAACTTGTTGATGGCTGAATAACCAATAATGATAATAATAATGATAATAATGATAATAATAATAATAATAATAATAATAATAATAATAATAGTAATAATAATAATAATAATAATTATGCTAATAATAATAATAATAATAATAATAATAACGCTATATGAGAATATAAGTATTATACTTTGCCATACACTTTCGATTGATATCAATCGTACAAATTATTGGCAAATCTTTATGGTACGGTGCCCAGCTCATTCAACCCATTGCTCGTATTAACATGTAACATTAAAGGTGTCAACAGTGTGCTGTGAGAATGCCTAGAGAGCTCGGATACCAAATCGATGAGTTGATAAGAGCGAATCTCCAGACATTTCACAAACGATTTCAAAAATCATATTTTGAGGGAAAAAAGTAACATTTTATGACTTTGATATGAATGTAATAAATGGTCAGATGTACACATGTGACGTCATCAGTTGCCAATTTGTCTAAATATATAACCATTCATAATTTTCTTATTAGTTGTCCAATTTTTCTCAAACTTTCTTTATTCTGTTCATCTAATTTTTCTGCTCCTGTTGAAGAAATATTATTTTGGGGTAGACTCTCCTTTTAATCTTACGGGGCCCATATCATTCGTCACACTGCTCGTTTTAACATGTAACATTAAAGGTGTCAACAGTGCGTTGTGAATGCCTAGAGCTTGGATACTGTGTCGAAAGGAGCGAATCTCCAGACATTTCAAAAATGATTTCAAAAATCCTATTTTGAGGGAAAAAAGTAACATTTTATGACATTAATATGAACGTAATAAATGGTCAGATGTACACATGTAACGTCATCAGTTGCCAATTTGTCTAAATAATATAACACGATATAGATTATTTTCGAAAATTGAAGTCGAACGCAAATTCTATGCTCCTTTATAATGCTATTGAAATCGGAACCGGCTTGTCATTGTTGTGTCCACACAGTTGAATACACGGCGTACGGATCTATTGTCTGCGTTCGACTTAATTTTTTGGAAATAGTTTATAACGTGTTAATATATAAACATTCATAACTTTCTTATTAGTTGTCCAATTTTTCTCAAACTTTTTTTTTTGTTCTGTTCATCTAACTTGTCTGCTCCTGTTGAAGAAATATTATTTCGGAGGTAGACTCTCCTTTTAATGTTACAGGGCCCACATCATTCGTCACACTGCTCGTATTAACATGTAACATTAAAGGTTTCAACAGTGTGTTATGAATGCCTAGAGCTCGGATACCGAATCGAATGTGTTGATAGGAACGAATCGCCAGACATTTCAAGAAGAAGATCGACTTTCCACACCTGTTTGGTTAATTTCCAACAGCAGCAAACAGACGATCTCAATTTAGAACGGCGCTGGAGAACAGATGTAGCCAGTATAATTATTTCTACACAGGTCCGTGTTGGTTATTTTAGGGGGTTCAAAGTGTGTCCAAAAGGCTTTTTATTTTCACAGCGGCGGCTTGACGAACAATAAATGAGTACATAAGTTAATTTCTGGAAACAGATATAGAAATGGTCTCCAGCATAAAATTAGGGAATGTTAGTATTGAATCTATATCTACCTTTAGCACAGTTATCAAGGTGAATCCCACCCCTTTTCAGGCGCGTATGCAGAATTGCACTTCAAAGGTGGGGGAAGGGGCGGCTAAATATAGGATAATTATTTCGATACGGGTCCGTGATAGTTATTTTAGGGGGTTCAAAGGGGATCCAGAATTGTTTTTCTCGCAGTGGCAGCTTGACAAGCAATATATGAATTGCTAAGTTAATCTAAAACACGATATAAACTATTTCCGAAAAGTTAAGTCGACCGCAGACAATAGATCCGTAAGCCGTCCATTCAACTGTTCGGACACAATAATGATAAGCCGGTTCCGTACAAAGGAGCATAGAATTTGCTTTCGACTTAACTTTTAGGAAATAGTTTATATCGTGTTCTAATAACATAGATTGTTTCTAGCTCAAAGTGAAAGAGTGTAAGCATGGAATCAATGTACCACTAGTCCATTTTACTACAGTACTCAAGGTCCAACCCTCAGTCGCGTATGCAGAATTGCGCCAGAACGGCTGCAAAATGTAGTTTAAAACTGGCTTTCAAGACCCTCATCCAACACAATAAAAAGGCAAATTCACCTTTAAAGTACGGAGTGCGATCCCCAGAAATGTTTGTTCTTGTAAATACAGTTTCCTTGTAACCTATACAGAATGATCTTTGAAATACAGATTTCGTAACCAAAAATAACAAGTCAAACGAGTATACTGCCTACATTTTTCGTACCAAACCTATTTGAACGCACACTATTCCATGTAAGTAGGCTTAGTTGCTGATAGAACAATCTCGTCACAGCAAAAATCAATCTCGCTTGAACCTGAATGCATGCTGTAAACGAAATTGAATTTGTAGAAAGCAAAATGCATTTCATGCTAATATTGCGTGCGTGGATAAAATATGAACATTACATACAAATATGATTAATATGGAGACATAGTGAAGAATCGTATCAAAAATATTCACATATTTGCCCTATGACAAAATGGAACTATTCCGTTGAAAATCGATCGAGCTAAGATCATTCTTCAGAAGACGTACATGCCAGCTTTTCTTCTTGTTTCTTTTTGTGGATCAAAAAAAAAAGAAACCAACAAAAAAAATCTGATTGTACCAAAAAAAACCCAGATGTCCACATGCTACTGTAGCTTTGAATGTACAACTTTTACAAAGCAAATTGATAGGTATCCATTTTTCTCATTGGGATTTTTTTGTTATTGACTTGAGATGGAAGAACAATCATTATTTTAAAGTGGCTGCTTATTGCATAATATAGGTTTTGGTAAAGTTTTTGACATAAAGATCGCCGACGATTTTAAGGGAATACTATAGACCATATGTAAATATTTCTATTTTTTCATTGGGATTCTCAGTTTGACTTATTTTTCTGTTCTAAAAAATCCCCGCAGCATTTTCCCCCAAGATATACTGAATTATTCAATATTCATTTTTGTCGTGACTATTTTAATCACTTTGATTATCAACATCATCATCATGACATAATCATAGTCATCATCATCATCATCGTCATCGTCATCATCATCATCATCATTATCATGATAATCGTAAATCATCATCATCACAATCATTATATTGTTGTTACATTGAATAGGTTCAAATCTACCGTAGATAGCCAATATTTCTTCTGACGTGCCCGCCTAATGAACTCCGTCCAAAAGTAGCAAATGTAGCAGCGGTAGTAGTAGTAGTAGTAGTAGTAGCGATAGTAGTAGTAATAGTCGTAGTAGTAGTAGTAGTAGTAATTATAGTAGTATTAGCAGTAATGGTGGTGGTTATATTAACAAATACTACTTGTTAATAGTGGATAATCGATTCCATAAGCGTTTACTCACAATAACAAAACAGATACCAATACAATCAATATCCCTCCTCTCTCATGCACCCCCATCACCATCATCGTGTGCGGATTGGAAACATTCCACTGATGAATTGTACATACACCAACACTGTGGGACGGATCAATTGATATATCAATCGTAGCGAACGTGAGAAATGCCTAGGGTATCTGTTTGCTCTGCTACCCAAAATGCATCCCCTTGGAGAGACATTACTTGATGAGGTGTGTTTATAATTACGATCCCACAATGGGATATTTCGAACAGATATGGGGACTGTAACAAAAAGGAGATACGATAAATTGAAAATCAATCTCTATAGAACATGTTTTGCCGTAGACCTACGATTTGTATTTATCGTAAGTTTGATTGTATCTTTTATGTTACAGGCCTCTGGTGTATTATGACTCTTCTATCAGAAATGAAGTGTATATTAGTATACTCGTAGAAAAAGGGGGTATATTGGAAGGATTTCAAAACGTGTTTGTCTCGAGAAAAAAAGTTTTCCAAAAAGCTGATCATACAAAGGTATACAAAAGGATGAAAAACCCCGAGTTCGATGTCCTAGTGTCCATAGGTAAATAAGAAAAGGGACAGAACTCAGTCGTTCAATCTATTGGTTTTGAGTATTCCTTCATGGCGCGGGTTCGAACCCCACAAATGTCCCGCTTTTTAATTTTTAATTTTTTTTAATACTGCACGTGTATGAAAAGGAGCAACTTATTATTCTGTTATTTTTGGTGATGAACATTGAATTTGGTAACATTACATTTCATTCAAATGTTCATTTTTGTTTAAAGGGAATGGAACATTAGTGTTTTGCCAATCTAAGAAAGGAATAATTATTGAGTGAGTTGGAAAATAATTTCTGTCCTGGGGCATGTAACATAAAAGAGAAACGATAAAATTTCAATTAGAAATCGTATCTCCATTAATGTACACATTCTGCCATAGACTTACGATTAATATATATCGTCAAATTAATTGCATCTTCTATGATACAGGCCTATGAATGAGTTAAATAAGAAATGCTTGACTCTGTCTTTGATTAAAAACGGGACAGTCAACATGTAGCTAGTGATCTCCCGAAAACCAGATCCCCTGCCTCGAACAAATCAATGCGAATCTGTGTAAGCGCGGATGCATGCCAGAAATTGATTAATCTAATTTAAGACAGAAACATGTACATGTATAAGATGAATAAAACAAAAATTATAAAATAATCACTATTTTTCACGCAAATTGGCAACTTTCAATATTTGAACATACTTTTAGGTGATAAAGATTCAATTTGGTAACATTACATATTTCATTCAAATGTTCTAAAAGGGATTGGAACATTTTAGTGTTGCCAATTTAAGCAGGGACTGATTTTGTCCTGAATGGGTTTTAATAAGAAATGCTTGACTCTGTTTCTTGATTCGAAACGGGACAGTCAACATGTAGCTAGTGATCTCCCAAAAACCAGATCCCCTGCCTCGAACAAATCAATGCGAATCTGCGTAAGCGCGGATGCATGCCAGAAATTCATTAACCTAATTAAAGATCGTTCCGTGGAATGCGACCTAATTTAGCATTCTCGCTCTCAGCATGGGTGTAATGTGATGCGCTCCGAGCCAATCATCTTCAATAAGACCCAATTCAAATAAGAAGGCCACGCCCCCTGATCGTGTCGTGCGGGATGCATGCTCGGCCGACGGTTTATTTGGGATGATGTTCATAAATAGATACACCGGGCCCTTGATTGCAATTACTTTCCTTGCCATAGACAATACATTGTGCAGTTAAATACTTTCATGGTTGGAGAGTATTTACAGATTACAAGGGAGTCATCAAAATATTAGCATTGTGCAAAACCAACCGGTTTGAAAAAGACAAGATATTTCTTATCTTTTCAGTGAAAATGAAAGAAAACTTCATAAAAAGGGCTTAAAATCATCACACTGTCAAGGAATACATTTAATAATTACAACTCAAATCTTCTCTTTCTTTTCCTTTATAAAACTTTATACCCTGACTTGAGATTCAATAACACTCAAATAATGTCATTTATGTGTTAATTCTTAACAACCTAAGTGATCCTAAAACTTATCCTCACTTTCGTATTCTTTTGGGATTAGTAAATGAAAATAAAGAGAAGTACATTGTCAATTAAAAACGAAATTTTGTCCTGAATTTCGACCGTTTACATATGTCACAGATATCATTACATATTTTAAAATAGATTGCATATGCCTTTATAACATTTCTCCACTTTTTGTATGAATGATAAAGTTTGATACAATTTTAATTTACAAGGACTTTAGACATTTTGTGTGTCCTTACTTTTTAGTGAACAGACCCATTGCAAATCAAAGTCTCGTTCTATTGTTTTTATCTATAAATCTATCTTATCTATATTGCATTTTTATCCATCTATGTCATCTATATTCTTCACAACAATCGCTGAGAAACAAAATCATTAATTTGTCTGGCAATGGGTAAACGTTTCGTGAAAAGGGAGTACATCAATTTCCTCTACTTCTTTTGTTTTTGTCAGACGCTTTTTTTCCCCGCAGCACAAGTAACAATCACGCATTTGCGTTGATATCCAACGTATGCCGAGCGTCTGACATAATTTACTTGAATGCGCAGAATGCACGTTTATATAACGCTAGCAAGTGTATACGTCGAGCGCAATCCAAACGTGCTGAACGTTATCCGAGCGTCTTTACTTCGTATCTCTGCGCACAGGAAACGCCAAATAAGTTCAAGTAACTTTGAGGATAATTGTTGCGTATAGCAGATTATGTTGGGTTATTATATACTGGTGAAATCCCAGTATGAAAATGTTCAGGGCAAGGATGCTAAGTGCAGGGGCAGATAATACTATAGATTGCAGAGTCCTAAACTGAACCAGACAGACGCTGGCAATTAAATGGGAATCAACCCCTGGAATTGTCATGCTCACATTGAAAGAAGAAAAATCAGATGAACAAAATAATTGTGAAAATTTGAGCAAAATCGGAACCCGTTTAAAAGTTATGAATTGTATAATTCACACATATATGACGATCGCTGCAGCTGATGAGGATCCGTGCGATCGGCAACATCGACGGAACAAGTGACGTTATGTAAATATTATGGTTCACGCTTACACGGTGAACAGCCGTGTACACACCGGACGTTTTTATTCTAGTCGTATCAGATTATGAATCAGGACAATGAAATAAATCAGAAAACAGTGACATATTAGACTAGAAACACTGGCTAAAGTTCGGCTAAATGCCGGGTAAACACAGGAAAAGTGTTAATGGGGGTATGGGCCTTTAGCAAACAGTTCCCTCACAGGGCAGTCACACCAAACGACTGATCCACCCTGCTCTCAAACTGCATCAACGAAATTGTAATAGGTACTGTCTTATTCCGTTTGAATTATAATGTTTGAAGTTTTTTTTTAAAATCTCAATCGTACAAATTCGTTGATTAAATATCAGATCAGTTTATACGTCACAGTTTGAATTCAATCATAGAGATGTTAGCCACTGTTGCTGAGTATTGCTGGGAAATATGGCTGCAACCTCTAATATAAAGGTTTAACCATTATTTAGTCATTTTATGTCTTTAAATCAAGGAAATGCCACAATCTTTAGTTCTGATAATGTAACTTTTGCTAAGATTCTGTAATTGAGAGGGGAAAAGCCAACCGTCTTTGTGGCAAACTCACAATATGGGCTCCTGTAGATCTAAAGCTTGTCGTCTCCAAAGGCTTAAAGGAAGAGTCTGCCCAAAAATAATATTTCTTCGAAAGGAGCAGAAAAATTAGATAAACAGAACAAAAAAAAAGTTTGAGAAAAATTGGACAACTAATAAGAAAGTTATGAATGTTTATATATTTAGACAAATTGGCCACTGATGACGTCATAGGTGCACACCTGACCATCTATTGCATTCATATCAATGTCATAAAATGTAACTTTTTTCCCCAAAAATATGATTTCCTCAAAACTTTAACCGTAGGATATCTTCATGATAGATATGTAGATCCTCTATTTGCATGTTTACATTCATACAAACTTTGCAACTTTCTGTAAAAATGAGGAATTTTGCCCCATATTTATAATGAAAACTTTGGTTAGTTGTGCACCCATGATGTCATTAAATTGGCAACATGTCTGGAAATTTCCACTGATTTGCCCATTTTTTTAATCTTTAAAAATTCATAACTTTTTTATTACTTGTCCGATTTCCTTCAAACTTTTTTTGTGTAACTCCCCAATTTTTTCTGCTTCTGTTAAAAAAATATTATTTTTGGGTAGACTCTTCTTTTAAGATAATTTAGTTAGGCAGCAAGATCAGCCTGTAGGGCGGGAGCCTTTAACATAAAAGATGCAATTAAACTTACGAAAAAGATTAATCGTAAGTCTATAGCAAAATATGTACCAAAGAGTCTCTCTTTATGTTACAGGCCCCTGGTGTGACTGTCCCATTAGCAAGCAGTCCCCTCCGCTCCGATCGCAACAACGCTCTCAATTATCACAATAGACGTGCGCCACCTGTTGGCCGTTGGGCACAGATAAACTTTGACTGAGAATCACTCGATCGCCAGACAAGCCTTTAGGGTTTCTGAAGCTCTTATCCTATGATATTAATACAGGTTTACTTCCCAAGGTAACATAGATTTACATCTCCAAGTACATAGGATGAAAACAAATTATTGCTTCATTAGTAGATTTTTTTCGCGTTGATTTCCGGTGTAATGTCACCAGAATTGATTTAGTGCTTTTACTGACGGGTTAGATTTAGGTTAATGTCAGTTTATTCAGAGATCTCGAAACTATATAGTCACATCCCGTGACACGTAATCAACTTGATTTCCACAAACCTGTAGGCAAATTCTGAAAGGTTCACTTTTCAAGAATAAAGATTTTTTTTTCTTCATATAGAAACACGTTATAAGCTACGTAATGCTTAATGATGACGCCCCAGACACTGCAGGGTAAACATGAATTTCAGATGAAGTTATAATTATAAGCGCCTTGACCCATGTTCGCTGGCGGTCCATTTCTCTAGCGCTCCGTAAGAATACCAGTTGATTGGCATTTGCAAACTAGAATAAGCCAGAATACGTGCGAGAAAACCTTCTTCTAACTTCGTACATTTATAGTTAGGTATGTAAAGTAATTTGTGAACACATCAGCACGTTTTACTAGTTTGAAAGCACATACCCTAGACTTTCGGTGTGTGCGTGCACAGAGCATGATGAAGGGTATGTATTGTGTGACTATATCACACACATATAGCATTGCTCAATCATCAGTCTAGGGGATAGTCTTGTGGAGAGCATGCAGACACACAAATGCATACCCTGTATCACTGTCTGTGCCTGCGCACAACGAAACCCAAGGGTCTGTTCTGGCAGACTAACGTTTTACATCAATTTTTTTCATCTTGACAATTACAAATCTATACCTTTCAGCTTCGATGTGCACTAATGAGCAGGGCGTCGTGTCCATAATGGATGATTATGACCATCTTGTATAATAGCTGACTCCAAATTTCATTTATTTTACCACTTTTT
Organism: Temnopleurus reevesii; assembly: GCA_036244855.1. Taxonomy (NCBI): domain Eukaryota; kingdom Metazoa; phylum Echinodermata; class Echinoidea; order Temnopleuroida; family Temnopleuridae; genus Temnopleurus; species Temnopleurus reevesii. Next base: position 133,631 of record BQKZ01000304.1, read on the forward strand.
TACTCGCTTGTATAGATTATTTGATAGACGAAGTCAGATTCCATATCTTACCAAACTTCTAAATAAGCATGGACAATGTCTTTGCTATGATTCCATGTTCTGTAGTCTATTGATTATATGGCCGACCATGGACTTACAAATACATGACTACCGACCACATTTATTCCTTTAAAGAATTAGATCTGCCAACAGATTTGTAAATGAAAAAAAAAATCTGGGTTTCATAGAGATGACAGATCTATTAGTTCAAGCCAGAATCTGGCAGAGATAATTCTTATCGCTGATTGATAAAAAAAAAAAATTAAATTTGGTGGAAGATCTCCCACTGAACTAGTTAATGACTAGATTATTGTTATTATTTCCACGACCGCATTGTATAAAACATTTTGCCATAAAAATCAGAAACAAGTATTTTGCCATAGACCTTTTCAAAGATAAAATGTGGCCAGTTTGGGTTAGTGGCAAACAGTTTCATGCAACTGGGCCCCATGTAAACGATTTAAATGCTCGGCTATTTGGCAGAAGAAAGATAGAGGGTGGGAGAAATGAAGAGAGAGAGAGAGTGAGATAAAGAAAAGGAAATATTAGGTTGGTGTACAGACGAAGACGGTTGCGCGGTGATACATAATACGATCTAAGCAAGATGTGAACTTATTTTGGTGCTCTATGACACAGCGTGTGATTATATGAAACCATGTATGTGAAGAAAGAAAGAGGAAATGAAAGAAATAGATAGAGAGAAAAATGGACAGTGAGTTGATATACAAACGGAGGTGGTGGCTCGGTGATATGATAAATAATACGATCTAAGCAAGATGTGAAGGTATTTTGGTGCTTTATGACACAGCGTGTGATTATATAAAACCACTATGTAGAGAAAGAAAGAAAGAAAGAATAAAAGAAATAAAGAGATAGAGATAGCGAGAGGGAGGGGGGAGAGAGAGAGAGAGAGAGAGAGAGAGAGAGTGTGAGAAAGAGAGAGAGAGAGAAAGAGAAGGGAGGGGGAGGTATGTAGTTGCTCGGTGATAAATAATACGGTCTAAGCAAGATGTGAACTTATTTTGGTGTTTTATGACAGAGTGTATGATTATATTAAACCATGTATATAGAGACAGAAATAGAGACAGAAATAGAGAATGAAAAAGAGGGAGAGATGGGGGACAGGGAGGGAGAGAGAAAAAGAGATAATGAAGGAGAGAGAGAAAGAAATAGAGAATGAAGGAGAGAAAAAGAGAGAATGAAGGGAAGAGAAAGAAATAGATAATGAAGGAGAGAGAAAGAAATAGAGAATGAAGGAGAGAGAAAGAGAGAAAGTGGAGAGAGAGAGAGGAAGAGAGAGAGGGGGCAGAGATAGCAAGAGAGAAAGCGTTTAAACGCCCAGAGGCATGTAAAGAACAATAACCGGTCAGCCGCACGCTGCCTCGTGTGAATACAGCTCTGATTGCCCCCAAAATTAGGGCGTAAAATATCATTGAACTCCGGTAGTCACCCTGGA